>CAUOFW020000126.1:0-250516 GCA_963454935.2 Ilex paraguariensis | reverse complement strand
CATCTACGAGAGCGAGTGGCCGTTCTATTCCATTATTGAATAGGATTACATATTAAGTATTTATATAACTCTAATATGGACGTATTTACAAAAATACCCATGTACCGCACCGCGGGGGTGTTGCCCCCGCACCCCCAAATAATCAGCGTCCCTTTTATATAAATCCCGCAAGGCAGATGCCGTCGCGGGGCTCCACTCCATTCCGCTACGCTCCGCCCGCTCCAGCATCTGCCTCCTTGCCATTATGCACACAGCAAATATGAGCCACACATACTCTAACAGTGAGTCACATGAGAAATCAATAATTCTTAGGGTTGGTATGGGCTCCTATCAGTACATATTAATCAATACACAGTGTATAGTTTGAAACTTAAAACATGTTGTACAAACTTTCTAAATTTTATGTAAAGAATTAATGTGATGGAGAGACCAAGAAAGCTCATGCTAATGCAAGAGGACAATCAAGATAGACTTTATCAGATTTTCAAAGACAACTAAAAAATTTAAATAAAATATTAACAGGAATAATTAATGAATTGGATTAATATCAAACATGAACAACATGATTTTACAAAATAAATTCGTTTAGCTGGTGTAGATTGAAAACAATCATTGATTTTTCTTTTGTTTATTTCCTGTATTTATTAATCTAATATTGTATGAATCCTTGTGTAATTAGAAGTTTTTAACTTAGTTTGCAAAAATAAGGTTAATTGAATTAGAGGTCCTCAAGTATGAAATTTGTTTTGTTTTGGTCCCCAATCTTTCAATTGCATCATTTTGGTTCTTAAAGTATTGAATATATTTTTATATGGTCTCTCATGCAGACAGTGTCCAGATTGCTAATAATTTTTTTATCATAAACTTGTCATATGATACTTAAATATGAACAAAAAAATAATTTGGATTACTCTTGATTAATTTATACTCAAATTTTGGTTAAATACTTACCTAAATTACACAATTTTGATCATAGACTATCCAAATTTTGGTCAAAAACTACTTATATTACACATTTTTTTGTTAAGATTTACCCAAATTTGTTTATGAACTATTAAAATTATTTTTGTTTATATTTAGCTATTACGTGATAATTTTATAATAAAAAATCGTTAGCAATTCGGACGCTGGCTGTTTGAAGGAGTATATCAAAATATATTTAATACTTCAAAGACCAAAATAATACAATTTAAATATTGAGAAGTAAAATGAGACAAATTATGTACTTTTGAGGACATCTAATGTAATTAAGTCACAAAAAATGAGTCAAGTTGAATTCTTAGTTCATAAAGGCCCATAAGTAATTGGTTTTGTACACAAAGAAACATATTCGAATTTTGGATTTCAAGTTATTGGATTAAGTGCATATCTAAGGTTGATCTTCAAAACAGTTAGTTACCATGTTGAGAGAATATACTCAAATTTTTTAAAGTTTGTCACTTAATCATTCAAACCTCCTAAAATTTGTCACTTAATCACTCAGATCCACTAACATTTAAACTATTATATACAGACTTCTGAAGTTTGTACGCATATAATATTTAGACCACACTGTTAATGTCCGTTAGTAAATTACACTCAGATTCTTTAAAATTTGTAAACGTGTAATAGTTAGACTCCCAAATTTGAAATGTTATACTTAGAAAAAAAAATACTTCAATCAAAAATAAAATATCAAATATTTTAAATTTTACAACCAAAATTCAAGTTCTATTATGACATTTATTGAAAAAAAATCAAAAATAAAAATATATTTTTTCTTAAAAAATCATAATTAATATATAATTATATTATCTATTAGAATTTAATTTGATCGTTTAAACGACCAAATTGAACTGTCAAATTACCCCAATTAAAGTTAAAAGAGTCAATTAAAGTTTGACCACTTGTTTGATTTTTTAGTTTTATTTCAATATGTAGCATAATTGTATATTAATTATGATTTTTTAAGAAAAATTAGATTTTTATTTTTTGATTTTATTTCAATAAATGACATAATAGAATATGAATTTTGATTGTAAAATTCATATTCTATTATGAATGACTTAGACACCTTGCTTGATTTTTTAATTTTATTTCAATAGATGATATAATTATATACTAATTATGATTATTTAAGAAAAAATAGATTTTATTTTTTAATTTTATTTCAATAAATGATACAATAGAATATATTTTTAGTTGTAAAATTTAAGATATTGATATTCTATCTTTAATTGGAGTATTTTTTGTCTAAGTATAACATTTTATGCTTAAAGGGTCTAACTATTATATGCTTACAAATTTCAAAGAGTCTGAGTATAATTTAGTAACGCATATTGACCATAAGAGTCTAAATGTTATGTACGTATAAACTTCAAGAGGTATGTGAGTAATATGTCAAATATTAAGCATTTGAGTGATTAACTGACAAATTTAAAGGTCTAGGTGTAATTCTCCAAAAATATATTAAAATATTATATTCTTTATTTTAAAGATTCTCTTTTACAAATTTCTATTTTAGTTAACTATTACTAATATTTGAAGTCAAAAAATTGTACAGAGTTTGAAACTAGATCAAAATAGAAAATAGTTAACCCTTTAGCAAAAAAAAATAATTTTGCTATCAAAATGTAAAATAGCAAATGCAAAGAGTCTATTAATCCAAAGGTAAAATAACTAACCCTTGGACTAAAAATTTTTAGTTTGACTCTTTATTTTAACTAATAAATGTAAAATAGCAAATCCTTTGGGTAAGTTCTAATGGTGTCAACCTAAGCCGAAGATATTTAACAAACATCATATTCCCTTAGTTCTTAAATATATGTCGTTTTACAAAATTTTTTTTATTCCATAATATCTTTCGTTTAATGAAATCAAAACATAATTAATATTTTTTCTTCTAAATTTATCTTTAACTTTTCAATGCATTAGATTTGGTGGAGGCTAAGTACCTTTTATATTCATTTCTTTTTCAATACGTATTAAATAAGGGTATTTTAGTCTTGTGTAATTATTTTTTATGCATATTAGAATTATTTAATAACTTCCTTAATTTTTGTACAAAATCTTAAATGACAAATATTTAGGAATAGAAAAAATACAAAATAAGCATTAAATGAATTAAAATAAAATTAAATAATACTCGCCTAAGCATCGTCACCTGGACAAAGGCGTCAATGTCAATGTGTATTCTAATTCGGTCCTACATGTTGAAATTAGCTCCCAAAGTGTTTCAATCTTACACCCTGTTGTCAAAGTCGTCATCTCAAACGTCATAGACTCCTAATCTCATCCCCATATAATGTTAAGGCGCCCCCATACAAATCTCTTTCACTTCCAACCCACAAATTCATTGCATTCTTCCTTACTTTTAGTACAAGAATACTATCTTTGCTGTACATTAGATTACAGGAACACCACGCGCCGCCGCCATGGTGCGCCGCCGCATCCTTGTTGTAACATATCCGGCACAAGGCCACATCAATCCATCTCTCCAATTCGCCAAGCGACTCATTCAGACGGGCATGGAGGTCACTTTCGTCACCAGCCTCTCCGCCCGCCGCCGCATCACCAAAACCACTGGACCACCAAAGGATTTCAACTTCGCCGCCTTCTCTGACGGCTATGATGATGATGATTCCAAACGAAGTAATACTGATCCCAAAAAATACCAGTTAGAGATCAAGAACCGTGGATCACAAACTCTCAGGGAAATCATCAAAGCTAGTGCCAATGAAGGCCGTCCGATCACTTGTTTGGTCTACAGCCTCCCCCTCCCCTGGGCTGCAAAGGTGGCGCGTGAGTTTCACATCCCATATGCACTTCTTTGGATTCAATCAGCCACAGTTTTGGATATATATTACTATTACTTTAATGGCTGTTTTGATATCACTGTCGAAAATTGCAAAGACCCATTATGGTCTATTGAGCTACAAGGACTGCCGTTGGTAAAAAGCCATGACCTTCCCTCTTTTATACTTCCTACAAACTCAGAAATGTTCATCAATGCTCTCCAATTATTTAAAGAGCAGGTTGAAGCACTAGATGAAGAAACCAACCCAATAGTTCTTGTTAACTCTTTCGATGCACTAGAACCAGAGGCCTTAAAAGCCATCGATAAGTACAATTTGATTGGGATTGGGCCGCTAATTCCTTCTGCCTTCTTAGATGGAAAAGACCCATCAGACACTTCTTTTGGGGGTGACCTTTTTGAGAAATCAAACGCGTATACCGAGTGGTTGAACTCGAAGCCTAAATCATCGGTTGTTTACGTATCATTTGGAAGCATTTTGTCTCTACCAAAGAGGCAAATGGAAGAGATCGCACGAGGGTTGTTAGAGAGTTGCAGGCCATTTTTGTGGGTGGTTAGAGCGAAGGAGAACGGAGAAGAGGAGAGAGAAGAAGGTAAACTAAGTTGCATGGAGGAATTGGAGCAACAAGGGATGGTAGTGCCATGGTGTTCTCAATTGGAGGTATTATCACACCCTTCACTGGGGTGTTTTGTCACACACTGTGGGTGGAATTCTACGTTGGAGAGCTTGGTTTCTGGGGTTTCGGTGGTGGCGTTTCCTCATTGGTCCGATCAGACGACCAACGCGAAAATGATTGAAGATGTGTGGAAGACAGGGGTGAGGGTGAAGCCAAGTGGAGAAGAAACTGTTGAGGGTGATGAGCTTAAGCAATGTATAGAGATGGTTATGGGAGGTGGAGAAAGAGGAGAAGAAATGAGGAGAAATGCTCAAAGATGGAAAGATTTGGTGAGGGAAGCAGTGAAGGAAGGTGGATCTTCGAACAAAAACCTCAAGGCTTTTGTCCAAGAGATCAGAGAAGATAGTCAGTGATTGTAATCTGTACCCTATTTTGTTGTAGCTTGCAGGTGTTTTTGCGTGGCAGAGTTTAATTTGTTCGTGTCTCGTTTTTCCTTTCAAATTTATTTATTTTTTATGAGAGTGCCGATCATGTTATTTTTATATCATATCACTTTCAACCATCCCTTTCAACCATGTTATTTTTGTATCGTATAATTTTTGGTACGTATGCAATTCGTGTTAATATTTGTGTTAATAAATAATTATTTAATTCAAGAATAACTCAAATAATACTATTTAAAAAATTAAGAAAAATTATAAATTTTTTATTTCTTGTCTACGATGTGTTAAATATTTATTTTTTATCCACAATATAAATTAATCGTGTTATTCGAGTCGAACATTAATTTGACTCATTTATTACTCGTGTCAACTAATCATATTATTTTCGAGTTTTGTGTCGGGTCGGGTTCGTGTTAATGGATAAAATTGACACCCTTACTTTTTTGTAATTGTAGCCCGAGTGCAAAAAAGAAATATTATTTGAAACTTTTTAGAGAACCTTATTTAAGGATTTAATGATTTACATTTATTGAATTATTTGTTGGTTTTATCTAATATTGGAACTTATAACTAATCTAATAATTACATTAAAACTACATTATTAAGTGTCTAAGGTGCAAATAACATTGGTCAGTGCAAAATTGCAATTCCTCCATCGTAAAAGGCATTTAGCCAAGGTATTCATTTACAGTAAAGTGATGGTGTTCACTCCTCTTGTCTTCCTCCCTTTCCCATGTCGTTTGATGGCTTCTTTCACGATAGGTTGTAACAAGTGTTTCCTATTTGGAAAGCACCAGTAGTTCTGGAAAAGTAGCTGCTGTTAAAAAAGTTACAAGACTTTATGATGCAACATGTGTGACTAGATTTTTGATATTTTATTAACGTGGTCAATATTATTTTATTATGAAATTTTAGAGAATTTTATTTTATTTTTTAATGTAAGTAGAAAATTATGTTATTTTATTTTTAAATTTAATTAGGATTTTTATTTATTTGATTTTCTAATTTCATTAAAATTCTAGTTTCCTAGTTCAGTACTATTTATACTCTTGTATGCTTTAAGGTTAAGCAACTTTTGATTATTGAATACAATTGAGAGAGTTGTCTCTTTCCAATTTTTCTCGTATTTTAAGGAATTAACGAGTTATTTAAGATTTAGGACTGATATTCTTTTTGCTTCAAAAGGTCCAGAGTAGGAATCTAAACCTGTATTTTTGCACAAATCAACGGTTTATTTTTATTATCCCATTTCGTTCATTATACTATTATTTCTACCTACTTTTCTGCATCAGTTAGTATCAAAGTTTAATTACGTTGCTCTCACTATGCCGCCAAGAAGACGACCTGTGGAAGAGCTCTATGGAGTTGAGATTGTTGCGAGAGATAGAGGATGCAACAATAGTTTGATGCATTAATTCAGCAAATTGCAATCTTAACTGCCATTGTTCAACAACAAATTCAATAGCAGAAGTCACAGAAACCACAGCAACGGAACCAAAATCCACGATGGGTAGTAGAGGATAAAGGAGTCTACTGGATGTGGATAAGACCTCGTAGGAGATTCGAGATTTTGACATGAGCTCAAAAGTGTTATTTTTTTATAACAAATAATCTTATGTACGACCACAAATTGATTGAAATTTATCTCCAATATTCAATAATATTTGAAGGATGATTACTTAACACTATAACATATGATTTTGATTTCCCGATATATGATGAGTATTTTGAGGTTGACTATCTTTATACTATCGAAGATGTTTTTATTGATAATGTGAGGCATGAGATGGCAATGACGATGACGATGACTGATGATAATGCCGTTATTGATAGCACGTTCAATTGTATAGCATGCTTAGAACTAATGTGAACGAAGGGAGAGAAGATGAAGAAGAGCAGCCATTAGTCGATTTTGTGTAGTGCAATCTGTTGGCCCAACAAGGGTTTTCATCTTTCTTCAAGGTATCAGTTGACAAGTGTCAGGGATGGCATGGCTTGCTTAGAAGGGAGTGAGAGTCTAACATGTAGAGTACACACAAAGTAGGAGCTAAACATCATGTTCATAGCCATTGGTTGACAAATTTCGGTTCCAAACTATGTGCATATTCGACCTAAATATTATTACGGTTATAAATGAGGATGTGGAAAAAGATATGACTTTTACATTATATAAGAGAGTAGAATTTTGGGTTGGTTGAAAATTCAAATTCAAACAAAAATTAAGATATAAAATCCTGTTTTAATGGGCCGGTCGGAATTCTAAATTCAAGCATTGAGGCGAATTCGAGGACGAATTCTTTTCAACTTGGGGAGAATGATGCACAATAAATGACAAAAATTTTGGTATTTTATTTGAATGTGGTCAATGTCATTTAATTAGAAAAACTTGATTTTATTTTGCTTTCTAATTTAATTAGGAAATTATTTTATTTATTTTTTGATTCAACTAGGATTTTATTTTATTTGTTTTTTAATTGATGATGCACAAAACTGTCTTTGTGCAAGATCAACAGTCAAGTATGTGTAAAGGTGCAATTAATGAGTGACAAACAAACAATCAATGAGAATTAAGAGTAGAATAGTAAATAATAGATCAACACAAGGATTTATAGTGGTTCGGTCTAGGTGACCTACTCTACTGTCGGGAACGGCAGTGGTGGTCTGGTGTTCTTTATTGATGAATCATGGTCACCGGAGAGTTACAGTGCTTTTGAGAGAGAGAGAGAGAGAGATAGAGAGATGTGTGTGCAGAGAGGTTTTGGAGGCCTCAAGGTGTAGAGGTCTCAAGAAAGTCCTTAGAGGTGTTGGAGGCGTGCCCTCAATGTTGAGAGGGCTTACATTATATAGCTAGAGTAAGATAGTAGAGGCGGTGACGTGAGAGAGAAGAATTTTATTGCTTTGACAAGTATTGTTATGGTAAGAGATCTTCTATATCTATCTCCATATTATCTTCCCTCGTGCTCCTATTCATCCGGAGGAGAACATTAGTTGGACCTGGACCTGGAGTACTAAGGTGAGGAGGATCAAGAGGAGGGGCATCCAAGGGCCTGCCATGGGCTGCGCCCAAAGGCTCCCTCGCTCTCCTCCTGCTTCGGCTGTTGGCTTTGGGCTTTTGGTGCTATTCTCTTGGTGTCTTTCTCAATGGGCTAACATTGGACGCTTCTTCGGGCTTTCTCGATTTATCTAAATTGGGCTTGGCCTTGTAAAATCCGGGCTCATCACTAATTTTTTTTAGGATTCTAGTTTTCTAGTTGTTTTAGGGTTTTTACTATTATTTAAAGTCTTGTAAGCCTTAAGGAAAAAAAGCTTTTTGATGATTAAAATACAATTGAAAAAGTTTTCTATTTTCTTCACAATCTTTTTGGTATTTTTAGGAATCAATAGATTTGTTAAAGCCTTTAGAATTGGTATTCTTTGTGAACCAACATGTCTAGAGTAGAAATCTAAACCGGTATTTGTGCACAAATCAAGGTTTATTTTCATTATCATTTTTTGTTTATTAAACCCTTATTTTTACCCGCTTCCATGTATCACTCTGTTAGAGTTTATTAGTGATGATAAAACTAGCAAAGAATTATAGAAAATATTGAGAAAGTCTTTACCAAGTCCTAGTATGCAACACAATATATAGGCTCCCAAACCATGCATATCTTTAATAAATTTTAGGGCAGTCCTCTAACTTATTTTTTTGGAATTATTTGTCCCAAATTACTTAGATTTCCCAAAGTGAGGAAATGCAATTGCGAAATAGAGTATGTGCAAAGGTCAAAACGCCAGACACTTAAAAAATCGTCAAGGGCTTGTTTGTGTGATGAGTTTGGAGGGTATGAAAGAGTGAGTTTAATAAAAATAGTCCAACAAACCATCATATTCCATATTTGGTTACAGATCTAAGGTTTGTGATTGAAATACAAGCCTGTAATGAACAATTGAGGTAAAATCCATGTATATGGGCTTCAACAAAGCTAGGGGATAGGTATTAGCTAACCTAGGATATGGTTGCAAAAAGACCCTTGTATCCCTAATTAACTCTCCTATCTAATCAAATCAGATCCCAACCCCTAACCAATCCCTGAACCAATCTTCTACAATGGGCGATGAAATTTTAGGAAAAAAAAGTCACCTCTCCTTTGGCTTGGACAAAAAGGAGTGGCTAGGGATGAATTACAGATTAAATTCTTCTATCATCTCTCATGATGCACAATCGGTTTTATGCACCACCTATCAAGTGACTAATAATTAATACATCAATTAAGTAAAGAGAGAAAGTAACACAAGCAAGATAAGGATGTAGAGTGGTTCTGTCAACGTGACCTACTCTACTATGAAAGGCTAGGATGACCTGATGTTTTATTATTTGAGGAGTGAAGGTAGGCGAGGGAGAGTAATGGAGATACAAGCTATGAGAGAGAGATGAGAGTGATAGCCAATGTACTAGATGCCCCCCAAGTATTGGTAGGGCTTACAATTAATAGTGCCTCTTAACAGAGTAAGGTGCCTTTTCAATAACTAAGTTGCTAATCTGGCGGAGTTGAGCTTTCTTAACGGATGAGGCAGTTGCTGAGCTCCCCTTAAGATTAGATCAAAGGATGATGTGGCGGTTAACTCTTTCTAAGGCGGTGCAGATGATGCTCTTGGATGGCACTCCCTACTCCTTAATGATGTAGCTCCCTGAACCCAAATGAACTTGACTGGGTGAGGGACCTCTTTTGGGCTGGACCCATTGGATCTCTCCTACTTGGGCTCTTTATTCAAGCTAGGCTTATACCCTAAGTTAGCCCCTTGGGCCTGACACATCATTTGCCCCCCAATGCCCTGTGTCCAATAAAACTTGGAGAAGAGAGCATTTGGTTGAACTAGATTTTGGCTAACGGAGACTCCTTTTGTTTGTAGGACATCTCCAGTCGTACAAACTCCTCCCACTTTATTCCCTTTTAGAATTTTAAAAAGCCCTAGGCCATAAATTGGGAATTTCTTATTTCTCTCCTCATTTTATCCATCTTGAGAGAGGGCTTCTAATGAAGTGCTCAAGAAGGAGAGTAAGACTAATGGTTTTTTTCCTCAGTTAAGTGCCCAAAATTGGATGTCGAGTGAAAGAGAAAAGATGTCAGGGACCCTCAATGTTGGTGGAGAGTCAAGGAGTGGTAGAGTTATTGATGTTGATGCAAGAGAGGTGAATGTCGGAGAGGCCATGGGTGTCAGTAAAGTGAGGATCCAAGTAGGCGAAGGTGAGATGGCCCAGACAGCGTACGCCAAAAATGGGGCGACCCAGGCATCAAGAGCCAAAGGGAAGGTTACCCAAGAACTGGGCATGAAAGTCGAGGCATCACAGTTGATAGGCGTTGGTGGCAGGCGGTTCTGCTGTTCGCGGAGGGCCCTTCTCGAGGGAGGATGAGGCAAGCAAGGCGTTGAGCTCGGTGTTGTTGGGAGTGGTGTCGTCTGAAGCCGGGGTGAGCACAGAGGACTAGGCACCGCTGGGTGCTAAGTGTGATCAGGCGAGCGCGCTGAGTGCTGGGTGCGGTCCATCGGTGTTGGGCTCGGTTGGGCTGTTGTCACTAGGCAAGCCAGATGTGGTAGAGGTGGACGTCAGGGATAGATCTTTACAAATGCCAGAGAAGAGCTCGTTGGGTATTTTTGGTGGTGACGATTTTGGTAAAATGATAGACAATTTGGCTCATTCAGGTGGAATTTCACGGAGTCAAATCCCTTGAGGCTCTCCTGGTAGTGGCTCGGGTAATGCCTTACTTCGCCCTTGCAATAGCAAGCATCGAGGAAATGTAGCTCTTGATGATGACGGATCTAAGGTAAGTACCATCTCTAGTACTCTCAACACTGTTGCAGACATATTGGGGGGTTGTTTCTACTTACAATATTCTCCCAATGGTGCTGTGTTGTTGAGCTGAAATGGGTGAGTCTGCTTGTGACGACTCATCCGAAGATATTGCTGTCTATGAGGAGGTGTTTGAGGCTAGGATGAGGTTCTAAATGCCTTCCTCTATGTTTAGCATTCTTCATTGCTTTTCACTTCCGCCAGGGCGGTTGGCGCCTAATGGTTGAAGGGTTTTGCTGAGATTTCTAGCACTGTGGAGAAAAGTGCATCATGATTCATAATGATGTTTTTGCCAAAGAGTTTTGTTCGACTTATACTTTGAGCGAGACTCTTGTTTCCAACCGTGGTTGGTACAATTTCACTTCGATGGGAGGTAAGTTGATTACTGGTTTGCGTTCTAATTGCCATAGCTAAAAGACTCGCTTTATATTTGTTGGTGGAGAGTGAGCCTCAGAGACTGACAAGGCTTTGGTACCAGTAAGGTGGGATTCTACCAAGAGAATTGGTACGTCCATTCTTTACTCCTTTCCCTTTGCTCTTATACGAACTTGTTCTCACCACATTTCTTCTAGGCTCCCCGGTACTCTTAAAGGATCAAGAATGGAAGTTACAGGCTGTGAAGGCTCACTCTGTGAAGGACTTTGGAGTTCTCATGCTCAAAGAGGTGAAGCCAGAGACTATCCCACTGGTAATGCGAAAAGGTTGGTGTACCCTTTCTGAGGCCCAGTGGTTCCTCCTTGAAGAGAAAATGTATGCTGATCCCCTTGGATTCCCTTTCTTTACTTAGTCTTTCATCAGGATAATGCTTTTATCCTTCCGTAGTAAACATGACAGTAGTGGAGTCCCGTTATTCCACTAGGAGTACTCCTCCTCCTAAGGTGGCGAGGGTTAGCGATGTTTTGGCGAGCCCCTCTTAGATGACCCCTCCAGTGGCGCCTCAGTTATCGACTCCTTCAGAGGTGCCAGTCACTCCAAAGACTCTCCTACCGGCTACAACTCCTGCCCCCATTCATCGACTCTTCCTGTGGGGACTTCTACAGGAGCACCTGCTCAGATTTACTTAATGTTGGGTGATGTGCGAGTCATCAGGGAGCGACTTTGGAGGTTTGTGTTTTCAGCAGACATTAGTGACGTTAGCATTCGGGGCACTGAGGGTGTCATCGACATTGTTTTGGAAGGTCTAGCTCAAGTAAGGGTTATTTTCTCACTTGCTCCAGTCCCTCCTTAGGTACTAACATTCTTTTGTCTTTTTCAGGTTTCAACTGCCTTTGTGTGTCTCTGTTCAAGGGTTATTCACTTTAGCCAGTTGAAGTAAAGTCATGAGGCTATGCAAAAGGAGCTTCTTGTTGCT
Organism: Ilex paraguariensis; assembly: GCA_963454935.2. Classification (NCBI taxonomy): domain Eukaryota; kingdom Viridiplantae; phylum Streptophyta; class Magnoliopsida; order Aquifoliales; family Aquifoliaceae; genus Ilex; species Ilex paraguariensis. The sequence continues at coordinate 238,482 of CAUOFW020000126.1, read as the reverse complement.
TAGGGGAGGATTGCTGAGGTTGAAGCTGATGGTAGGGCTTCTCAGGTTGAGCATGTGACAGCTCATGAGAGGGCTACGCTCAGAGAGGCTATTTGCACAAGGGCTAAAATAGAGCTTGTGGTGACCTGCTAGAGGGTTGCGCTTAAAGAGACTGCCCGCTTGAGAGGGTTTCTCCAGCTGAGGTGAAACTGCGATTAGCTCATGAGAGGGCCGCCAAGGCTGAGGCTGATTTAGAGAGTGGCCTTGCAGATGCCTTCATTGATGGCTAAGAGGAGCTTCAGAGAAAGATTTATGTTGCTTTTCCTGATATTGATCTTTTAGGCTTTGTACCGTACGAGGCGCTTGATGATGCTGATGGTGACTCTGACAGTGAAAAGCGAGAGGACGAGGAGCATGGCGGCCATGAGAGTAGTTAGAGCACTGGAGACTTTTTTTTTTTTTAGAAAGGCAATGTGTAGCCTTACTTTTGCAGAAGTTATTTTTTGACACTAACGTTCTTTTGAAATAGAATGCAAGAATGTAAAAAACTTTTGAAGTTAATTTAGAAAATTTTATTCGATAGCTGCTTATGCTAAACAATGGTGGGTAATAACCTAAAAAAGGTACAAGCAATAAAATCAAATTCCTCAACTTTACTACTTCTACTCTCTTAAGGTGTCATTGGTAGTACCTCTTTAGATGTTCAGCATTCTATGGATGAGGTAAGATCCTGTAGGTGTCTGGCCTTACTACTTTTGTTATGAGGTAGGGTCCTTCCCAGTTTTGTCCAAGCTTCCCTTCTAGTGAATCCTTCGTGGCGAGGATTACTTTCTTGAGGACTAGGTCTTTTTCTTGGAAGGAACAAGACTTCACCCTTGAATTGTAGCATCTTACCATGCGACGCTTGTACTCAGCATTTCAAACCATTGCCATCTCTCTTTCCTCCTCCACTAAGTTGAGGTTAACGCGGAGTCCTTCCTCATTAGTGATGGGGTCATGGTGTTGAACTCGTATAGAATGTATGCCGATTTCTACAAGTAAGACTGCCTCAGTTCCAAAGATGAGTGAGAAACAAGTTTCTCCAATCGGGGTCTTTGGTGTCGTTCGGTAGGCCCATTATACACCCGGGAGTTCATCCACCAGAGATCCTTTGTTTTTTCTAGTCTTGTCTTTAGGTTGCTTAGTACTATTCTAATTGTGACCTCTACTTGTCCATTTGCCTGCAAGTGTGTTGGGCTGGAATGAGGTTGTTTTATCCGGAGGTCGGCGCAGAACGAGTTTAGGAGCTTGTTGTCGAATTGCTTGACATTGTCGCTGACCATGGCGTGGGGTACTCCAAAGCAAAAAACTAGGTTCTTCCAGATGAAATCTTTGACCTTTGTACTTGTTATCTCTGTTAAGGGCTTGACCTCCATCTATTTTGTGAAGTAGTCAATGGCTATTACTATGAACTTGCACTACCCTATGCTCAGAGGTAAAGCTCCCCAGATGTCGATGCCCCATTTGAAAAAGGGCCATGGACTTGTGATGGTTGTCAGTTCTTCTGGTGGTTACCTGGGTATAATGGCAAAGCGTTGACACTTTTTGCATTTCTTGGTGAACTCCTGAGTGTCCCTAACCATGCTAGGCCGAAAATAACCCTATTTGAGTGCCTTGTGGGTGAGGGAGCATCCTCTAGAGTGGTTTCCACAGACTCCTTCGTAGATTTCTCGTAAGGCATAGGTAGCTTCCTTTGGGTAGAGGCACCGTAGTAGTGGTAGAGAGTAGCCTTTCTTTACAAGATGTCTTGTAGGAATATGAACTTGGAGGCTCTCATCCTAAGCTTCTTGGCTTCCAATGGGTCAATTAGTAATGCGTCTTCTTGAAGGTATACCTTTATTGGGGTCTTTCAGTTTGACTCAACAAATGTGTTGTTGACATAAGTGGCTTTTACATCTAGAATGCTGGTCTAGGTGGGGCATCCAAGGACGAGGCAAGCCTAACAAGCGCATTTGTAGTGGTATTTTCTTCCCTCGAGATGTGATGGATTTGAAAGTGGTGAAACTTAGCCAGCAAAGCTTGCACCATAGCAAGGTACTCTTGCATTCTGGCTCTTTTTTCTTCGAATTCGCCCTTTACTTGGTTGACTATCAACTGAGAGTCACTATAAGTGATGCGATATTGGATTTCCATTTAAGTTGCCAACCTTAAGCCAGAGAAGAGGGCTTCATATTCTGTCTCATTGTTAGAGGGCATAAAGTGGATCTTCAAGCCATACTTGATAGGAGTGCTGTCGGGGCTAGTCAGGTTTAGGCTTGATCCACCTCCTTCCCTGGTTGAAGAGCCATCAACATAGAGCTTCCAAGGAGGCAACAGGGAGGGAGTGTCGGAGGCCGTGGGCGCTTGGGAGCTAGGATGCCTTGGATGCCCAAGAATGGCGCTATTTTGTTCTGGGCACCAAGGCCAAATGCCTGGGTGGCTAAGGCATTTGCCTCGGGGTACCTGGGTCTCTGATTGGAATCTTGATGAAACTTCTTGGATATCTGGTGGAGATGCTAGAGGTTCATTGTACTTTTCTTTCGCCAGTGTGAGCTCGACAATGAAGTCTATTAAGGTTTGTGCTTTGATGGTTGCCCTTGGTTGGTATTGCACATCAAACTCGTCGAACTCTATTACCACTAAGGACTTTTCAAGAAACATTTGGCTTCCCTAGAACTCTCTTTAGAGGTTGATCCGTGACAACGATGATGGTGTGACTCTGGAAGTAATGTTAGAGATGCCTTACTGTTGAGATCAGGGTGAGTGTCATCTTCTCTAGCCTTGAATATCTTATCTCTGCTCCTTGGTATGCCCTGCTCACATAATAAACATGCTTTTGCACTTCTTCGTTGTCCCTAATGAGGACAGAGCTTACTGCCGATTGGGAAACAGAAATATACAAGTACAAAGTTTCACTTGGCGTGGCATGTGAAAGGAGCGAGGTCATAGCCAAGTAAGCTTTTAGCTTTTGAAAGGCTTTCTCTATGTCAGGTCCCCATTCGAAAGCTTTTCTGGAGAATTTTGAAGAAGGGTAAGCACTTATCTACGGATTTGGAAACAAATCTGTTGAGAGCTGCAATCTTCCTATTGAGGCACTAGAGCTCCTTGGTTATGGTGGATGATCTCATATTCAAGATAGCTTTTATCTTGTCTAGATTCTCCTCAATGCCCCTTTGGTTGACTATAAAGCCCAAGAACTTTCCTGATTTGACGCCAAAGGCACACTTCTCAGGGTTCAGCTTTATGTGGTATGACCTGAGAACATTGAATGTTTCTTGAAGGTGGTCTACATGGTTTGTTACTGCGAGGCTCTTCACCAACATGCCATCTACGTATACCTTTATTTTTTTCCCAATCTGAGATTGGAACATCTTATTCACTAGTTATTGGTATGTGGCTCTTATATTTTTCAATTCAAAAGGCATGACCTTGTAGCAGTAGGTTCCTTTTGGAGTGATGAATGATGTTTTCTCCTGGTTTAGGAGATGCATGCTGATCTAGTTATCTAGTTATACCCAGAATATGCATCTAGGAAAGTGAGCAGTTCGTGGCCTACAGTGGCGTCGATGAGAATGTCAATTTGTGGCAACGGGTAGCTATTTTTAGGGCATGCCTTATTGAGTTCGGTAAAGTCGACGCAGAGGCACCATCTTCAATTAGCTTTGGTTACTATCACAACATTTGATAGCCAAACTGGATAGGCCACTTCTCTAATTGCCCTGTTTTCTATTAGCTTTCCCACCTCCTTATCCATTACTTGTGCCTTGTCAGCGGATACATTCCTCAGCTTCTAGCGAACAGGCTTATAACGGGGGGTCGACATTGAGGCAGTGTATGGTGACCTCAGGATCGATGCCCTCTAGGTCCTCGTGCTACCACACAAAGATGTCCATATTGCGTCTCAAAAAATCTATGAGCTATTGGGCTAAATTCCCAAGAAGGGAAGAGCCAATGTACACCCTTTTGCCTAGAAACTTCTCATCCAGGACCACTGGTGTGAGCTCCTTCATTGGTTCTCCTCTCTCCAATGTGGTATTATCTCTCGGGTCGAACACCTCCACTTGAAGGGCTTCTTGTGGCTTCCTGGTCTTTATAGAGCAGACGTAACATTCTCTTGCAGCAACCTAATCTTCCCAGACCTCTCAGATTCCACTCATGATTGGAAAACAGAGGATAAGATGATAAGTGGAGGGCACGACTCTTAGGGTATTAAGAGTCGGTCATCCTAGGATGACGTTGTAGGCTGATGGGCAGTCTATCACCAAGAAATTTACCATGATTGTGGAGCTTCGGGGTGCAATGCCAGCGATGGCTGGCAAGGTGATTGATCCTAGGGGATATACTTTCTCCCTTGACAATCCAATAAGGGGTGACCTGATAGGCTGTAGTCTTTCTCTCCCAAGGTGGAGCTTGTCATAGGCTTTTGCAAATAAGATGTCCACAGAATTGCCACTATCTATGAGAATCCAACACACTTGAAAGTTGGCGACGGTCATAGTCAGCATTAGTGGGTCGTTGTGGGGATGCTAAATCCCTTCTAGGTCCCTGTCTAAGAAGGATATGAACTCATCATTTCCTTTCTTGGGTGCCTTGGATGGACACAGATCGTCAAGGTGTCTAGCTTTTCTAACATGGGCTTTTATCGTAGAGAGGGATTCTCCTCCTCTTGCGAGCTCTCTAGAGATAGTGTGAATTTCTCCAAGAGGTTGTTGATCCTCCTGCTTATGAGTTGATGTGGTGGTCGTGATCCCTATGGAAGCGACCATAATTGTTTGGATTCCTGCGGTTTGGTGGAGATTTCATTCTTCCAGTCCACTTTACTGCGTGGGTCATCTTGGATTTGGAATAGGATGTGCCCGATAGTGGCGTTGAGGAGATTGAAGATTTGTCGTTCCCTTTGAAGTGCAAGACTAAGGCGGTCTTTGGCAGACACCGTTTCCGTCTTGCCTTATTTGTTTCCACTCTCCTTATTTTATTCTCTATCTCTTTCCTTTCTTTTCTCCCCTATTCGTGAGGATTCACCTCGCCTAACCTTTGTGATGTCTGTAGCATTCATACACTTCTAGGTTTTTTCCAACAGTTCTGGCATACTCTTCAGTGGGCGCTTCATCACTGAGAAGAGAAAGCTTGATGATCAGAGGCTTCCTAGGAAGGCGGTCATGGTGAACTTATCATCAGGTTCCTTGATCTAGAGGACTTCCTCGTTAAAACAAGTTAGGTAGCTTCTCCGGATTTTCATCTCGACCCTACTTTATGCTGATCAGGTGGGTGGCAGGCTTCTGGTGGTGATGTCCTCCAATGAACTATGACACGAAGGACTTGCTTAGTTTGACAAAGGAGCCAATGGAGGCTGGAATGAGCTTGGTAAATCACTATCGGACAGATCCCTTCAAGGTAGTCGGGAAAGTCCTACACATGATTTCGTTAGGGACATTTTGTAGTTGCATTAAGAACTTGTAGATTTCAAGGTGATCAAGGGGGTCTTTTGTAACGTCAAAGGTTTCTTTTGATGACATTTTGAATTTTGGGGGAAGTGGGTAGTTTACCAAATCTGCCACAAAAGGTGTGTTGGTTCGACTTACGAGGTAATCTATAGTCTCCAGTTCTTGTGCCTTCATGGCATTGAAGACATCGCCTAGTTGATTTTATATTTTTTTGATTTTTTCGTTACAGTGATTGGGAGCTCCTTTGAAATTTCATAGAAGTGGCTCCCGTGTTCCACGCCTTGATTTTCACCCTCATCTTCTTGAAAATGATGGTCTCCACCATAGGAAGAAGGAGTTGGAGGAGGAGGTAGGGCTGCCATATGGTTTTGATGAGAGACTCTCCTATAGGGGGCGCCCTAGTGGGGAGTTATTTGACACCCCCAGCATGGAGCTCCTCTGGTTTGATGTCCTTCGAGTTGTACTCCTCCTTGTTTTCCAGCAAACATCAATTGCAGGATCTGTTGATTTTGAGTTACTAGCTGTTACATTGTTTTCAGCATCTGTTGTACATTCGGAATAGGATTAGTTAGTGGAGGGGCAACCTCTTTATCTCGCTGTAGATTGTCTTCGGGTTGATTCATGGATCTGGTGATGATCGTCATAGGTACAACAAGAAAAGTGATTAGGTGAAAATTTTGTTGGTTCCCACAGATGGCGCCAAACTAATGATGCACAAATCGGTTTTATGCACCACCTGTCAAGTGACTGATAATTAATACAACAATTAAGTAGAGAGAGAAAGTGACACAATCAAGACAAAGATGTAGAGTGGTTCGGTCAACGTGACCTACTACACTATGATAGGCTAGGATGGTCTGACATTTTATTACTCCGAGGAGTGAAGGTAGGCGAGGGACATGAATGAAGATACAACCTATGAGTGAGAGATGAGAGTGATAGCCAATTTACTCGATGCCCCCCAAGTATTGGTAGGACTTACAATTTATAGTCTCTTAACAAATTGAGGCACATTTTCAGTAACTAAGTGACTAATCTAGTGGAACTGGTGCTATCTTCTCAACGGATGAGGCAGTTGCTGAGCTTCCTTTAAGATCAGGTCAAAGGATGACGTGGTGGTTGACTCTTTTCAAGACAGCATAGATGAGGCTCTTGGATGTGCTCCTTACTCCTAAATGATGTAGCTCCCCGAACCTTGATGATCTTGACTGGGTGGGGCCTTCTTTTGGATTGGACCCATTGGATATCTCCTAGTTGGGCTCTTTATTCAAGCTGAGTTTATAACCTGAGTTGGGCCCTTGGGCCTGACATATTAATCTCAACTCAATCGACTGTAGGAGAAAGGACCTTAAGGTCCAGTGTGCAGCTATATAAAGCCCTTAGTAGCTATTATCTTCTTCACCAACCCCAGATCTTGGAAAGGTAAGGTATGCTTCTTTTTCTCCTAGTTTTGATTTTTGGTTTTTCAATTTTTGTTGGAGGCAGTAATGGGGTGGGGCTAGTGGTTTAGGGATGTTTCATGGTATTTATTGGTGGGGTAGGGGCAGCGGTATGGCATTGGGAGTGGGCAAGGGATGATGCTGGTGATGGAGATTCTTCGCAATAATGTTTCCTTAGTTTTGTTGGGGTGGGTTGTAGTAGTTATAGGATTGTGTTTGAGGCAGTGGGGTAGGGTGTGTTGACCCAAATACAATCTAATAGGATGGTGAATTTGGTTGTGTGAGTTAAAGATAAATTTTTATTTTCTTTGATTCATACTAATGATGCAATTTAAACAATGATATGATAGAAAAAGATAATGTGTATGATAAGCTATATAATATGGATGTAAATAAGTAATAGGGAAGAAGAAAATAAACAAGATTTATGGAGGCTCAGTCCCAATCACAATAGCTCACGTCCTCTCTTTCACCTCCTCCATGGAGCTTCTGTTTCACTATCTCAATCTTCATCAATGGGTGAAGATCAAACCCCTTACAACATTCATCTTCATTGGTAGGTGAACACAAACCCTTTCAATTTTAAGCTCAATCAATACAAGAAATTCTCTTTTCTCTTTACAAGATGTTACCTCTCAAAGATTACAACAAGATAAAATAATACAAGAGCTAATCCAATCTTAATGGCAAGATCATCACCATTTGTAGCACTCTTCAATGATTTTGTAACGCATTTGATAGTCTCAAAAAGTCTTCCTTCTTCAAGCCTCACAATGTCTTTTTATAGTGAAGGCAAATGCATAAGGGAAGGTCACCAAAAACTAGCCATTAGAGGCTCCAACGAACACATCCGGAAGGGATTCCGGAAGGTTTCATGATTTTTTTTGAGAGTTGTTGTGGTCTTTACGATTTGCATCCAAAATTTTGAATTCCTTATCCGAAACTTCAAAATTTCCAAGATAGTTTAAGCTTGATTGATGAGAGGAAGAAATCAAGGCCTATGAGTAGTTATGTATTTAATATAACACTTATTAACTATCTTCTTCAAGATACACTTTATATCTAGAATTCAAAAGGATTTAAGCATGAATTGAATTAATAATCTTAATCATATGACTTGACTTGCACTTTTGTGAGGTTCGTAGTGTTGCTCTTACACACATAGGTAACATACTCCATAGTGTTTTTATGATGCTAGATAGTTTAAGCACATCATGTATGTCATTTTGTACCAAATTACCACATAAGCGAATTTCGAATTTAAGGATGATACTTGGACTAGCGCCTTTATAGAATATCAAGTATATTGACCTTAAACATTGAATGGCCTTGGTGTTTAGTCTCCTCTAAACTAATTAGGCTTTGCTGATATATTCCACTTGTATAAGATGATCACTTGAAGCTTAATGTGCAATACCATCTTTAGAAAGGACCATGTCCAAAATGTAGACATTGAATTAGAGCTTGTTAGAAACATTTTAATGATGACTTGACATTTTGTATTAAATATGCTAGTATTTAAAAGCTTTGAAGGTCAACTATTGCATTGATATATCTTTAGATTATGCTTTGGATTATGGTTATCCTTATGGTGTATGAACACTTGAATAATAAGTACTTGGTGGACCTCATTATTATTTTTTTGGATATATATTTGTAATTGGTTAATGTTGTGGAGTTCATTGTAAATTTCAACCTATTCCATCATTTTGAAAATCTGAAATCGTCATTCATGGAGGGGATCAAATGTCAAAACTACGTCATTGACACTTCGCATGCACCTTCAAGTTGAGGACAAATGTAATGACTTAGAGACCAAACACGATCCCTTGGTTTAATAGACTTAGGTGGATTAGAGTTAATAGAATTAGAGATTAATCCGTGTATGACTCCTAGGTATTTTTAAATGAAAAGATTTTTTAAACAATTTTTTATTTTGAAAGCATAGTTTTAGCCATTAGAAAAATCCTTCTTGAGCAACATCCTTTAGTACTCAAAAAGATAAGTTTTTTGCTTAGTTTTAGACTTAAAAAATCAATAGGGACCACCCTATACTCGTTAGCTTCACTAGAGCGGTTTCTTTATGACTTAGGGAAGAAAAGAGGAAAATACAAAATGGAAGAGAATAATGCTCGCCCTCTGGGGTCACTTGAGCAGTTCCTATGGTCACTCTAGTGGTCCCCAAAGTCACTTGAGTGGTCTACTCTCCTAGGTCAATTTAAAATACAATTTTCATTTCCATGACCACTATCCTACAATCGTCTTCCCACCAATCGAGCGGTCACTCGAGAATTTGAATTTTTTTTGTAAACCAGGATTATCCTTTGTCCAGAGCTATAAATAAAGAGTGTCTTTTCTTCAGCTATGGTAAGCCTCTTGTAAGTTTTTTGAGAGTAAAAACTCATCTTCTACTTAGAAAACATCCACCACAACCATAGATCCCTAAGACTCAAGGCTACCTTCTAGAGGATACTTTGCAGAAGTGAATCCAAGTGAAACTATACAGAGCATCGAAGGAAACCCTTTGGCAGAAAGATATATTGAAGGAATAGAGCATCTAATCATGATATTGGTTGAAATATTACTCTAAATTCCTTGTATGTTGACTTTGGGGTAATGGATTAGATTTTGGTGAAATGAGAAAGTTCCCTGCAATTTTTCTCAAAAGGGATTTCCACGTCAATAAATCACTTGTGTTCTTTAATGCTTATACGTATATACTTGTGATTATTTGCACACATGCGCACCATATGTTTGTATAAATGATTGATTGATATTTATTTCATCCATAGTTGTACGTCATGGGATGTCTTGATCAATTGTTATATTGGACAAGACAAGGTGAAAAAGGTTCAGTTTCAGACCCTTCACAAGTAGTTTGAGGTTCTTCAGATGAAAAAATCAGATAGTATATCTGATTATTTTTTTCAAACATTATTTATTGTCAATCAGATGAGAGCCAACAGCGAGGATGTGAAGGATCTCCAAATTATGGAGAAAATCCTTAGAACCTTATCAATGGGATTAGAGTATATTGTTACAGCTATTATGGAGTCAAAGGATCTTGATTCCCTGACAGTTGATGAGTTGATGGGTTCTTGCAAGCCCATGAATAAGATTGAATGAAAAAAAAATGAGATTTTAAGAGAAGAAGCCTTGTAGACTCAAACGAGTTTCAAGAATGAGAAGGATGAGTCTCATAACAAATCTCAATCAAATTAGAGGTATCAACATTCAAATAACCATAGTACGTTGCAAGAATATAAATATAATGATTGGGGTGAACAACGTGATAAATCCAAGATAAAGTGCTACCATTGTGGAAAATTATGGTACTATAAAAAGGACTATTAGAAATTAAGGAGACCCGATAATAAGAATTAGCATGCTAAAATTTCAGAGGGCAATATTGATAATTCAGAGGCTTTGTTTTTGGCTATTAGTGTAGTGGATGATGTTCGAAAGAACAAGTGACATTTAAATTCTAGTTGCAGTAATCACATGTGTAGTTATAAGAAGATGTTAACCATATTGGATGAGTCTGTTTAGTCAGACATTAAATTTGGGAATGCTTCAACCATTCCCATAAAGGGAAAATGTAAATTTTTTATCAATTTAAAAGATGGGTCTTTGAATGTTATTTCAGATGTTTATTATGTTCCTGGTATTAGCCACAATGATTGAGTATGAGACAGTTGTCATAAAAGGGGTATGATATAAGGATTTTTAATAGTGTTTGTACAATCAATGACCGCCACTGGGGACTAATAGCAAATGTAAATGTGGCTCCAAATCATTTGTTCCCTTTACAAATTAATTGTCAGAATTTATCTTACTTTAGTTCTGAAATTTCTAGGGATAATTGGTTATGGCATATGCAATTTGGGCATGTAAATTTTCATAGTTTAAATTTTCTTACTCCGAAAAAATTAGTTTTTGGTTTGTTTGTTATTAATATTCCTAGTCAAGTGTGTGAGACTTGTGTTTTGGGGAAAAAACATAGGGACTATTTTCCTGATAAACAAACTTGGCATGCAAAAAGACCACTTAATTTGATTCACTCTTATTTGTGTTCTGTTGAAGTTCCGTCAAATGGTTGGAATAGGTATTTTATTACCTTTGTTGATGATTTTAGCAAAAAGACCTGGGTGTATATTTTGAAAAATAAATCTGATGCCTGTGATACATTTAAATATTTTAAGGCTTATGTTGAAAGGCAAAGTGAGAGAAAAATAAAGTTTTGAGGACTAACAAAGATTAGGAATACATGGTTTGTGATGATTTTTTGAGAAATCCTAGTATTAAACATCAGTTGATAGCCAGGTATACTCCATAACATAATGGTATGGTAGAAAGGAAAAATATAACTATTATGAATATGGTTAGATGCGTGATGAAATCTAAAAACATGCCTAAAAGTTTTTGTATAGAAGCTGTTGCTTGTGCTGTTTATGTTTTGAACAGGTCCCCTACCAGAAGCTTTAAGAGAAAAACTCCTTATGAGATTTGGAGTGGTCAAAAGTCTGGTATTAAGCATTTGAGGGTGTTTTGGTTGTATGCTTATGCCCATGTTCCTGATCCACTCAAGAAAAAAATTGAGCATAAAGCTAAAAAGTGTATTTTTATTGGGTACAGTTCAGTTACAAAAAGGTACAAGCTTTATAATGCCATTACGGAAAAAGTGATTATTAGCAGAGATGTCACTTTTGATGAGCAGGGAGTTTGGGATTGGTCCCAAAAGGAAGACAAGTCAGCCACACTTGTTCCTTTTGATGTTAATGATTCAGTTAGTGATCAACCAATTGAACAATCCCCAACTATTTAATCTCTACAGCCAGAGTCATTTAGACATTCACAGCATAAATGACACATGCCAACTAGATTGGAGGATTATGTGATTGACATTGACAGTGATCCTTCATATGAGTATTTAATAAATATTACTTTATATGTAGATTGTGATCCTATATTGTTTTAGTAATGCTTGTAGGGAGAAACATTGGGTGAAAGCAATGAATGAAGAAATATGTCATTGAGAAAAATAATACATGGGAGCTTATTTTTCTTCCCAAGGAAAAAAAAAAGCTATTGGAGTTAAATGGGTATACAAAACCAAATACAAGTCAAACGAAGAGGTGAATTGCTTCAAAACAAGGTCAGTAGCCAAGGGTTACAAACAAAAACTAGGTATTTATTTTCTTGAGGTTATTGCTCTAGTTGCTAGGCTTGATACTGTTTGTATGATTATTTCTCTTGTTGCTAATAATTCTAAGAAGATTTTTCAAAGAGATGTGAAATTTGCTTTCTTGAATGGTGTCCTTAAGAAGGAAATTTATGTTGAGTAGCTTGTTGGTTATGTGAATAAAGGAGAGGAAAACAAAGTCTATAAGTTGAAAACGACTTTGTATGGTACACTAGGATTGATTCTTATTTTGTGGAGAATGGTTTTCAGAGATGTCCTTATGAATATAGTTTATATGTCAAAACTAATTTTCAAGGAGATATTATTATTATGTTTATATGTAGATGATCTTATTTTCATAGGAAATAATCTTAAGTTAATTGAGAAATTCAGGGAGGCAATGATTTCTCAATTTGAAATGACTGATATGAGTTTGATGTCCTATTTTATTAGGATTGAAGTTAATCAGATAGACATTAGAATTTTTATTTCCCAACAGAAATATGCTAGGGATATCCTTAAACGATTCAGAATGGATTCTTGTAATCCTATTTTGACTCTGGTTGAAGAAAGATTGAAATTGAGTAAAGATGAGAATGGTAAGTTGGTAAATTTCATATAGTTCAAACAATTGGTGGTAAGTTTACGTTATTTGACTTCCACTAGATCTGATATTGTCTTTGGAGTTGGACTTATCAACAAATACATGGGGACTCCACGTCAATCTCACTTGCAAGTAACAAAAAAGATTTTGAGGTATGTTAAAGGTACCCAGAGTGATGGCATTTTTTTATTCTCCTACTGGTTCTTATGAACTTGTAAGGTATACAGATAGTGATTGGGGAGGTGATGTGGAAAAAGTCAAAAGTACTTTAGGGTATTGTTTTCAAATTGGTTCAAGAATTTTTTCCTACTCTTTGAAGAAACAACAAGTTGTTGCTCTTTCTACCCCTGAATCAGAGTATAATGTAGTCATCAATTGTGCTATCCAAGCAGTGTGGTTATGTCGTATGCTTGGATTTTTGCAGTATGCACAGAAAATTCCTTTAAAGATTTTCTATGATAATTAGTCAGCTATTGCTTTGTCAAAGAATTCAATTTTTCATGGGAGAATCAAGCATATTCATGCCAAGTATCGCTATATTTTTGATTTGGTTATTGATGATGAGATTAAAATTTTGTATTGTCGATCTAAGGATCAAAATGTAGATATTTTTACCATGTCACTTAAATCCGATGCATTTATGAAGTTTAAGTGGATGATGAGGATGATTAAGATTGAAGTGTTTGGTTAAAGGGAGGCTGTTGGAATTTTACCCAAACTCTCTAAGTATTTTATTTCTTATTTATTTGGTCTTAATTTATAATTAGATTTTTAATGGGTTTAAGAGTTTTGACCTATTCTAGTTAGCTTTGTTGTGTTTTATTAAAATAAAATAGAATTAGAATTGTTTTATTTATTGAAGTCTTAAAAAGTCTTTCATCCATGTTGTAACCGAAAAAATTAGGGGCAGCAGTCTTGTAGCGGTTTTTCATTTCTTTTCAACCACAAGCCTTCGGCATCTTCTTTTTGTTTCTCTTTGATTTGCCTTCTTATTTATTTGTTTCTTGATTAATTATTTTTGGTGTGAGATTATTTTGAGTGCTTAGTTAATATTATTTTAAGATCATACCCCTTAATTTATTTATAGAGACGATGTTTGGAAGTTTCTCTTAAGCGACCAATGTCCTAGTACTTTATTTGGACACCATTGGGAGAGAGATAGATTGTGAGAATTATTTTTAATGTCTTATCTTTTCACAATTAAATATTTAAATTACATCATATTCTTGTGTTTTTAAATCTCTAAATTATGTAGAACATCTCTTTTAATTATGTACTCTCTATGTATAAATATCAATTTTTATAAAATTTTTTGATTAACTATATTAAAAAATATGCATCGTTATATTTTCAATAAAGTTTTCAAAATTTTTTAAAAACTTCATCAATCTAAAATTATTCATCTTATATGAAAAGATAACATTATGTGTAAAACCCGAGAAAAAAAAATTATTAAAATCCTAATTAAAAGGTAAAATAGTAATAGTTGTTAAAGCACATGTCAAAAATGTGAATGTTTATATAATTCAGATGATGAAACAGACCTTATCGTTGGATTCTTCTCACGAAATCTACCAGTAAATTTTTATAAAATTTTGAGACAGTTGGATTTTTCATGTGTTACAAAGTAATCGGGTGTCACGTGACTAAAATAATTGCGATCATGTTTTATTCGCGGGACTCGAAAAATAATTTAAAATTAGTTCAATAAAAATATATTAAATTTAATGCATGACCAAATTTAATTGATTTTGAATAAAATTGCACCTGTTAAAATTGAACGTGTGGTGCAATATGAGCAAAATATTTGAAACTATATAAAGTGGAAGACTTTGTCTTCCACTTTATTAAGCATTCTCATATTTAGCGAGACAAAGAGAAAGAAAAGGAAAAAAAAAAAGTAAATCTCTTGATTTTCTTCCTCAGGTCTATGAAGATCAAATAGTTAATCGCCTTGAGTCAAGAATTAAAATTGTTCTACATAACGAGAGTTACACAACCATACCAACAATCTTGAAAATGAGAGTTTAGGACTAAGATTTGGGAAGCTAAATTCAGGCTTTCCTTAGAGTTCTACTACGTGAGTTTATGCTACGAGAGGTAGGGTTTCTCCTATTTTGATGTAATTTCAACCTAAAAGATGACATATGAAATGGGTAGGCTAAGGGTGTATAGTACATGCTAGGTCTTGACTAGTATAACTAGTGGGTCAAATATATGATTTATAATTAACCTTGTAATTAGTAAATCCTATTATGATTAACTTGGTGTAAGTTAATGTTAGTAGTTTAAATCATGTTAATTGACATATCAAGTTTAATAAAATTATTAGCTTGTTATGTGATTATGAAATAATATGTATGTTAAATGATTATTTAGCATACGATTAGTGTGGTGGACTTGTGCTTATGTTTATAGAATTAATAAATATGTTGCCATGTTGGAAGTAATAAGCATGCTAGTTATGTAAATTGATGTGGCCTCTAGGCATTTGTTTAAATGCCTAGGTGAACACAAGTATGTTAGTTGAGTTGATTATCTTACATAACATGCTTATGATTATATTGAAAATGTCATTATATTGCATTCATTATGTAATGGACACCAAGCCACTACTAGAAGCAAGGTAGTTATATGGAGCTACAGTCCTTATAGAAGACCACACTAGAATCTCAACTCCTACAGCGGTACAAAGGTTAGCTCTAGTACACATAGAAGTCTCAGTCTGAGAAAGAGTGGGGGCACCACCGGATCCCGCTCCTAGGAAGCAACCTGGCCATCGGACCTCGGTTGAAAAGCACTGGAGGTATCAAACCTTGCCCTCTTGAGAAGAGGGGATGACATTACCTTAGAAGCATAGAGAACCTCCACCTCCAACATCCCTCTATCAACGGGAGTGCCTATAATTAGAGACAAGGTTAGTATAAAAAACTAGCATCGATAAAACATTAAGGAGAAAGCAGGATTGGAGAAACCGGGTTCACCTCTTACCCAATCGAAAGCCATCATAGTCTCCCTCCCTGGAAAAAATTCAGAATGCCTGACAACTGCCTGCCAGAATTCCACCACTGGCGGTTTCACTAATTTGTGTTTAAAACTCAAATTCAAATAGACAGAAGCATTTTGTGGAGAAATTTGTGACCAAACCGCAGACGGCGGTTTGTATGTCGTAGATCTCTAAAAAAATACCCAGATTTGAAAAAAAAAATTGCCTCAGACGGACAACCGTGTGCAAAGTTAGGACCGGTTGAACTTTTGTCGTGCCCAGCACCTTAGGCATCGACTAATTGCCCAGGTGTGTCGACCCAACCCTGTTCGGCGTCACCTTCCACAAGCTCACCGCTTCTAGACGACTAGGTGACTATGGCCACCTCTCCCTTGGGCGCTTGTCTCTTGGATGCCTCCGCCTTGGGCACCTCTACCTTGTGCTCCTCCCTCTTAGGCACCTCCATCCTAGGTGCCTCCCTTTTGGGCACCTTCTTCTTGGGCGCCTCCCTCTTGGACGTCGCCCTCCTGGGCGTCTCTCCCTTGGGCACCACCCTCCTGGGCGCCTCCCTCATGGGCGCCACCCTCTTGGACGCCTCCCTTTTGTGCACCTCTCCCTTGGACGTCTCTCTCTTGGGCACCTTCCTTCTGCATGCCTCCCTCTTGGGTGCCTCCCTTTTGAGTGACTCCCCCTTTGGCTCCTCCCTCTTCGGTATCTCCGGTAACCCAACATCTCCTACTGTCGAGGGCGTCGCCCATGGAGCTGATGCCACCTAACACCTGGGTTTCAAATTAGAAGGACACAATAGTTTTGCTCTCCACTCCGACAGTGCCATCACTCAACACTCATTCGTATCCCACGCCATGGGTGTGGTTGTTCACGGTGTCGTTATTAGCACCAGGGACATCGACCTTGTTGCCTTTTCTGACCACGCTAGCGATGGCGTTCTGTGCCGCCAATTTGCCCTCCAATTTACTTAGGATTGAAGAGTTCTATGGTACTAGCCTTGGGGTTGCCCATGGATTTCCTTAGCTTTGAGGGTCCAGCACAGAAGGTGATCGTTATTGTAATGATGATACAAGATGGGGCAGGAATTTTTACAGAAACAGGGAAGACAAAGAAGCTACCTTGCGGAATAAGAAACTAAGAGCTCACTCATGCCCTCAACTCCCTTTCTCTCGCAAGCAATTGGGGCTTAGGGCATAGGGGGAAAATGATGAGCCCAAATTCAACCGGGACAGACCCAATAAACCAAGTAAGCTCAAGTCAGCTAAAAGGCAAGTCAAGCCCAGTTCGTCCATCTAACTCAGTCCAAGACCCAAGGAGTCCATGAAGAAAAGAGCACATGGGAAGAGATTGTTGGGATACTCACTCTCGAAGATCAAGACTATCATAATTGTACTTATTCGAAGATCAAGACAATCATAATTGTACTTACCTTTTGTAACTATCATCCCCGAAGAATTAGTGCCCTCACACTCACCTCATCGCCTCACCATGCCTATAAATTGTAAGTCTTCTCCACATGAGAGGACATATCTTAGCATCTCACCACACTTCTCTACACATATATAGCTTCTCTCTCCTAGCTGTTATATCTTTCCCAAAGCTAACCATTGTTTTGTTCCCCGTTCACCCTACTTCATCAATAAAGACCCCCGACCATCATTGCCATTTTTTAGAGTGAAGTAGGTCACCTAGACAGAACTACTATAAATCTGTGTGTTGACTCAATATTTACATTACTGTCATTGATTGTTTTATTTATTGTTCATTAATTACACTTTATCACACACTCGACTGTTGATCTTGCAAGAGACTATTTTGTGCATCATCAGGGTTGATCTCTCTCCCCCGTTCACTTTACTTCATCAAAAAGACCCCCCGACCACCATTGCCTTTTTTCAGAGTGAAGTAGGTAACCCGGACTGAATTACTATAAATTTGTATGTTGACTCAATATTTACATTATTGTCATTGATTGTTTTATTTATTGTCCACTAATTACACCTTATCACACACCCGACTGTTGATCTTGCAAAAGACTATTTTATCCATCATCAGGGTTGATGTCGAATTCATACAAATCTCGTAAAATGATTTGGTACTCAATGTAGCCATATGCACCAAGGAGAATGTTATTTGAATATAATTTGGGGACCTAATCATGAAATTTAATATAATGTAACTATTAGAACTCACAACTAATTCAACAATTATATTGAATTAGGTCTCTAAAGATCGTTCATCAGCTAAAACGAAAATTTTTGACTTCATGGAGTATTTTGATTAAATAGCTCTTTCACGGTTACCAGCTTCTCTTTTTTTTTTTTGGATCAGATTACCAGCTTCTCTTCAAACCCCCATAAATAAACATGTAATGCAAATGAAAGGCCTAGCCATTACAATTTAAGATTATTGAAGTGTCTAGCGGTTTTACCTTCGCACATACTTTAGTGGGGTTCCTGTAAGTAATTTGGGGCAAATAATTCCAAAAAACAAGTTAGTGGACTGTCCTAAAGTTTATTAAAGTCATGCCTGGTTTGGGAACCTATATATTCTGCTGGTATTAGGACTTGATTAAGCCTTTTTCAATATTTTCTAGAATTCTTTGTTAATTTTATCATCATTTATAACTAGTGTTTTTCAAATAGGAGACACAATATTTTTTTTTTCGGAAAGTAAAAAAAGTTTTCATTCATTTGAAAAATCTGTGATTTACATCAAAACAAAAAATCAATACAAGCAGTGAAACCCCATTGGTGAGCAAAAGTATGTGGAATTCCTAAGAGGTACCAAGCTTTAGCTGAGTGCCCCATCGGAATTAGCCCTATTCCTAAACAATTCTATGCAAAACAGACTTCATAGCAGGCATGAGGTGGGAAGCTGCCAGGTTAGAAGTAATCTTTTGTTCCTTGGAGTATTCTTGAATTTAAGAGAAAGCATTCTGTCCCTAATGGTTTGGACAATAGCATGCAAGATGACTTTGGAGCGTGGATTTATCCTTCCATGTTTGAACTACTTGATCAAGCAGAAGTTGCCATGAAGTAGTTTTTCATTGTTCACCACATAGAAGCATCAAATGACACTAGATGAACCTTGAGTAAGGGCAAGCAAAGAAGAGATGTTGGTGAGATTCTTGGGAATGGTTGTATAGGCTGCATTCAACCCCAAGTTGGGTAGCATAGGCTAGGGTTCTATCTCTTGTGCTTAGCCTTTGTCTAATTGCCAGCCATAGAATAAAGTTCATTCTAGGTATGCCTTGAGAAAACCATATTAGATGGTACCAAGGTACTCTAGGATGTTGCTCCCTAATCTGTTTCCAAGCGGATGACGAAGAGAAAAAAAAATTGTTATAACCTATCATTAAAAAAATAGTTTGGACAAAGTTATTAATCAAACAAATCAAAAAAACAAATCATTCAACGAAAGAAGCCATCACAAGACATGGGAAAGGGAGGAAGACATGAGGAGTGAAGGGTTAATCTCACTTTGTATTCCGAAAGATATTTCGACTCTCAATTTGTATCCTCAAACAGTAAAAATCTTAATTTGTATCCTCAAATTTTTGAATTGGTAGGAATATGGATCTAATTCAAACTGCTGTTTTGTTTTGCATAATAAATTGAAGCATATGCAAGCGCTTCGAACATGAGTTATACATAAATTCACAAACCATTAGTGCATCACGTAAGTTACACATGATAGAGTTACCTTTTAACTGATTAATGAAACCATATTTTTTAATATACAAAATGGTGTTGAATTGATCGAAAACAAAAATATGCAATAATGGACATATCTTATTCTCATGCCCAAAACACTTGCATCTCACGTATTTTAATTTATAAATTGAGCGCATGTTAGGTCATGTTAGCATTACTACTAATTCATATCATTGAGAGAGCAAATTAAAATTTTTAATGTTTGATGATACAAATTAAGAATCAAAACATCTTTTGGGGTGCAAAGTGAGATTTAGCCTAGGAGCGAATACAATCATTTGTGGGTTTAGTGGCCGCAGACTCACTATTAAACCTTAAAATTGTAGGTTTGAATCTCGTAGTCCTCCTCCCTGTAATAGTGTGTGACCCAAAAAAAAAAAAAGAATACCATCACTTGTTCCAGTAGGGTAAATGAATACCTTGGCTAATTGCATTTTATGATGGAAGAATTGCAATTTTGCACCTCTTCAAGTACAAAAAAGTGAAAGGAAAAATCATCCATGAACAAATTGAACGTTGCCAAGAAAAAACACCTGCAAGCTACAACAAAATAAGTTACAATCACTAACTATCTAATCCGATCTCTTTGAAAAAAACCGTGACATTTTTGTCCGAAGATCCGCCTTCCCTCATTGCTTCCCTCACCAAATCTTTCCATTTCTTAGCATTTCACCTCATTTCTTTTCCTCTTTCTCCACCTCCCATAACCATCTCTATACATTGCTTAAGCTTATTATCCTCGACAGTTCCTTCTCCGTTTGGCTTCACCCTCACCCCCGTCTTCCACACATCTTCAATCATTCTAGCATTGGTCGTTTGATCGGACCAATGAGGAAACGCCACCACCGGAACCCCAGTAACCAAGCTCTCCAATGTAGAATTCCACCCACAGTGTGTGACAAAACACCCCAATGAAGGATGTGATAATACCTCCAATTGAGAACACCATGGCACTATCATCCCTTGTTGCTCCAATTCCTCTATGCAACTTAGTTTATCTTCTTCTCTCTACTCTTCTCCGTTCTCCTTTGCTTTAACTACCCACAAAAATGGCGTACAACTCTTTAACAACCCTCGTGCAATCTCTTCCATTTGCCTCTTTGGTAGAGACAAAATGCTTCCAAACGATACATAAACAACCGATGATTTAGGCTTCGAGTTCAGCCACTGGATATAGGTGTTTGATTTGTCAAAAAGGTCACCCCCAAAAGAAGTGTCGGTTGGGTCTTTTCCATCTAAGAAAGCAGAAGGAATTAGCGGCCCAATCCCAATCAAATTGTACTTATCGATGGCTTTTAAGGCCTCTGGTTCTAGTGCATCGAAAGAGTTAACAAGAATTATTGGTTTGGTTTCTTCATCTACCGTTTCAACCTGCTCTTTAAAGAATTGGAGACGATTGAATTTGTCTGAGTTTGAAGGAACTACAAAGGAGGGAAGGTCATGGGTCTTTACCAATGGCAGTCCTGGTAGCTCAATTGGCCATGATGGGTTTTTGCAATTCTCAACATTGATATCAAAAAAGCCATGAAAGTAATAATAGTATATATCCAAAACTGTGGCTGGTTGAATCCAGAGAAGTGCAGCTGGAATGTGAAACTTAGTAGGAGACCATCATGGGATGAACTTAGTTTGAAGTAAAAGAATTAAAGCAAAATTTCTGTCAACATTAATTATTTGTCTTGTAGACCCAGCTAAACGGATTTGTCTTGTAAAATCATGTTACTCATGTTTGATATTTATCCAATCCATTAATTATTTCTGTCAACATTTTATATAAGTTTCTAGCTGTCTGGCAAATCTGATATGTGCTAATGTACCAAGTGAATATTGATTATTGCGAATAAAGCATATCTTGATTGTCCAATCCCAAGAATTATTGATTTCTCATGTGACTAAATGAAACCTGGTTCCAAACTATACGGATTGGGAGGCATGAGAAGTGTCCAAAAAAAAATAAGGTAAAATTTGGAATACAGGTACACTTTTGTGGGTACCAGTATTATCACGTAATAAATATTGAGTGTAACAACAATACTATGTCATAATCGTTACGTTGTGTTATCATCAAATAAAAATATAATAAGTGAGCATTTGATAACTACCCCACATATGTGAACTAATAAGTGAAAATTGGTCAAAACTCAAACTAGACACTTTTAAGCTATTAAATCTAAGCAATATACTTTCAAGGCATTAAAGACAAGTAAAGTGCTCTTTTTGTCTTTTACTTCAATCTAACTCAAGTTTTTTTAATTACCAGAGTACCCCTTGAGCATGTCACGTTGGTTTCTTTATTTTTTAGAAATTTTCTTTCTCTTCTCCCCCACTTTCGTTCTCTCTCTTCCTTCGCTATCTTTTTCTCTCTTCTCCATTGTTACCAAACAAAAACAAAGATATGGTTTCTCTGTGTGTTTGTGTAAGAGAGAGAGAGTTCTTAGGGTTTGGGTTGGGTCGGATTGGAATCAATGTCCATTTTGACAATGGGTAGCTTGTTGTTTTATTGTTGCTATCAACGTTAGATAATGACATTTGACTATAATTTCTAAAAGTCAAGGCGTGCAGTGTAATAAATCAAAATCTTGCACATATTTGTGTAATTTTCTCTCACATATTAAGATGGGCTTGTATCATTGTAATATGGATTCTTTGGAAGTCGATACACCTAATTAGACTTATTTGACAAAAAATACATAGAACAAAATGTTAATTAAAAAGACAAAAATGTTCATTTTAGGGTCATTTAATTCAAAATCTCTTATTTTTAATGCACCTTGATTCATGTGTGTTTGTTAATACATATAAATACGTATTTAATGCACCTTTGATTCATGTGCATTTATTAATACATGTATATACAATTATATACAATATATTTATTTATATACACGTATATAAGAATATATATATTTGTTGTTAAATCTCTTATTTAAATTTTGAATTATCTTTAATGCACATTGATTCATGCGTTTTTTTTAAAAGTGATTTTTTTTTCAAATTATCTTTAATATACCTTGATCCAAACATTTTTTTTTTGGAAAATAGTTTTATTTTTAAATTAATTAATATCCAAATAATGTAATAGTATAACAATAACAGTGTAACAAATACACTATAACAAAGATAGTGTAACAAATACACTGCAAAAAAAAACAGTGTTCAGTAGTTTTGTGTGTATGGTAACAAATTCAAAACGGAAATAGACTATTTTGAATGAAATTATATACAATTGTATGTTTGACAAAATACAATAGTACAATATTTTGTGTAAATATCTTGTTACACTATTATTGTTATACGGTTACATTGTTAGTGTTACACTTTTATTGTTACACTTTATATCGTTACCCTGTTATTGTTACACTATTACACTATTCAGATATTAAATTAATTTAAAAATAAAATCATTTTCTAAGAAACAAATGCATGAATAAAGGTGTATTAAAAGATAATTCAAAATTTAAATAAGAGATTTAACAACAAGTACATATATATACATAAATACATAAATATATATATGTATTTATGTATATATAAATATATATAAAAGTGGCAATTAAATCATTAATCCAATAGGAAAAAAATTCAGCAACCTTGTTAACCTTAAGAGATGCAAGGTTTCTAGAATATGAACCCATTATGTATATATGTGTGTGTGTATATATATATATATAGATTAAACTTCTCTCATAAAACTAGAAGATGTTTAATACACCACTTTTCAAAAAAAAGTGGTGCATTAAATACACATGAATTAATAGAGGACAAAAATGTCACAATAAAAATAGATAAATTCAAATTATGTACTTTGATATAAATAAGTATTAAAATTAAGTATTTAATAACCCTACATTTTTTAGTATGTACTTTTTACCAAATAAGTCTAATTTGGTATACCCTTTACAATTTACCCTCATTAATATATTAGTCTGCAAATGGATCCATATTCAAAATGGGCCTCCACTTGCCCATTTTAAGTCTACCCCAAGTCAAACACATGGGAGACAGAATGATTTGGGATTACAAATCTGACTTGCACATATCAAGGAATTTCATTGCTCCCTTTACCTTCCCGAGGAATTCTTTAATTAGCCCCAAAAAAGACCTGCAAATTGAACTATTTATGACATTTCATGTGCACACATAATGAAATGTTATGACAACTGAATTTTTGGTACATTAGTGAATTCGAATTTTGAATTATGTGTTGAATCTTGTGACCTGCCTAGTTTTCTGGTTTATCCTCATGAATATTTTAGTTTTCGTTGAATGATTTGTTTTTGACCGGATTCGGAGAGAGAATTAATCGAGATGCGTATAAATTAATCTAGACACCTCTTATTATTAAACCAAAAGAAAATAAAAGAAATCTATTATGCCCATATTTCGATCTGTCCCATTTAATGGATCATGAAATTGGACATTGAAATTTCAATTTAACTATCCAAAAAAATTCTTTTTTTTTTTGTCAATTCCTTCAATTTAGGTTTAATTCACTGTCCAAGACATTGAGATCGAAACTTATTTTACTGTCATCATTAGAACTTATTTTACTACCATCTAGAACAATGAAAAACACTCAATTTCATTGACATCTAGGTGGTTGTGTTGTGGTGATTGGATATTTCATTGTCCAATTTTAAATACTTAAATTTAGATTTCATTTAGACTGTCTTTTTTTCTTTTTCTTTTTTTGCAAAACTAATGGGTGTTTCACTATCCAAAACATTTATTACACCATCTTGGGGATTGAATTTGATGATGCACAAAAAGGTTTTACACACCACCTGTAAAGTGTAAATAATAAATGCAGTAAAAGTAAAGAGAGAATTGGAGAAGACAAGATTTATAGTGGTTTAGTCAGCTTGACCTACATCCACTCTTCAATGGCTCTACTTGCCGGGTATTTTATTAACTCAAGGGTGTGGGGAGCAGAGAGTACAAACTTTGAGAGAGAGAAGAGAATCGTGCTAAGGTAAGTGTGATGCCCAGGTAAAGGTGTGGTGCGATCTCTGCTCTGATCTCATCTGCCTCCCAAGTGTTAGTGGGGCTTATAATTTATAGTCGCTCTCCTAACAGATTTAAGCAAGGTATTAGCAACTACATAACTATTCTGGTGGAGCTCACGACTTCTCCTCAACGGGCTAGGCAGTTACGATACTTTCCATGGGATTTGGTCAAATGATGACATGGATGTTGACTCTTTTCAAGGGGAAGAGGATAAGACTCTTAGATGACCCGTACTCCAAGGTGGTAGAGGAGGAAAGTTGGGCGTCACCAAGAGCTGGAGGTGCAGCTTGGGATGCCTGGGCATCAGGAGCTGGAGATGCAGCTTGGGTGCCGGGGCATCAGGAGCTGGAAGTGTAGCTTGGGATGCCTGGGCATCAGGAACTGGAGGTGCAGCTTGGGTGCCTGGGCATCAGGAGCTGGATGTGCAGCTTAGGTGCCTGTAGGATGGCCTTGCATGCTGCTACTAATATAACTCATGGAACTTGATGAACTTGACCGAGTGCAAACTCCTTTGGGCTTGGCTAGCCGGACCTTTTGAAGTTGGGTCCTTGGGCTTGTAACATAAGTTGAGTCCTTGGGCTTGTAACATGAGTTGGGCCCTTGGCTTGACCCATCATTTGCCCCTCAATGCCCTGTGTCCAACAGAGCTTGGGAAGGAGGGCATTCATTTGCATCTTGAGTTTTGGGTGGTGGAGACTTCCTTTGCTAGTGGACTCTTCCCTTGCATGATGCATTTTTACTTTTGGTGCACACTTGATGTCGTTTGGAAGAGGTGGAGTGAAAAGCTTCATTGGTGCCATGGGGGTGGCGAAATTGGAGCTGAATCCAACAGTCATAGAGCTGCAAGGATTAAAGGAGTAGGGAGAGGGAGATCCCCGCTGGCCGCCGCTACTATGGGGGCGCACCAACAGCTCGCAAGGGGGCCTGTAGGTGCTGTTCTAGGCGCTGGTCTGGGCACCCCATGTGTGGGTTTGGGCAATTTTGGCATGGCTTCCAACTTGGGTAGGCATGCAGGAAAAAGGATGGACTCCATAGGCTAGATGAGTAGCGAAGTAGAGGCTATCTTGGGTAGTTTTGGCGCGCTGGTTCGGCTGTCTTGAATAGCTCAGGTAACAGCTTAGGTGCTGGCACTACTGTCCTGGGCAGCAATTTGGACGCTGTTTCTGTTGTCCTAGACAGCTCAGATGCGCTAGACAGCAGTATTTTTTCAGCAAAAAGTGCAGAAAATTGACCCAAGGAGCAGCGGGGAGAGCTGGGCAGCAGCCTGGGTGCAAGGGCAGATCTGGGCGCCACTCCAGGCGCTGATTCGGACACTGTGGGCGCTAATTTAGGTGTCAAAAGTGTTGTTTTGTGTAATTTTAAAGGGCCAAACACCTCTCCAGCTGATGGGCTACTCCGTTTTGGGTTGCCAAGCAGTCAGGTAGCCCTCCAAGTGTTGGGTTGCCAAGCTTGGATGAGCAAAGGCGGTCAGGCGCTTCTCCGGATGCTAGGTTGCCTCGTTTGGGTGAGCAAAGGTGGTCAGGCATCTCTCTGGGTGCTGGGCTGCCTCATTTGAACGAACATAGGGTGTCAGATACCTCTCCAGGTGTTGGGCTGTCTCATTTAGACAAGCATACACCTCTTTAGGTGCTAGGCTACCTCGTTTAGGCGCCTGGGTGGTTCTGGGCTCTTGGGAGGTGTTGGGTGCCTTGAATGAGCCTGGGACTGCCTTGGAAGAGCCTGCTTGTGAAGACCAAAACAACGTCTTTCCAAATATTAAAAAATTTCACATAATTACTTGTACAGAGAGGTAGGCTGCTTGTACGAGAGCAAAGACAGAGTTGGAAAACTGTTCGTGAGGGAGCTACACCTTTTGAGATCTAGCTTTAGGCGACCCATGAGAGAGTCTTTAAGTTTGAGGTATAGGCTGTCTGTTTAAGAACAGTGCAGACGCCAAACTTTTTTGGCGACCCGCAAGAGAGGTACTAAGCTAGAGATAGACTGCCTGTTTAAGAACAGTGCAGAGACCAAGCTTTTTTGGTAACCTGTGAGAGAGTCACTAAGCTAGAGATAAGTTGCCGGTTTGAGAACAGGGCAGAGGCCAAGCTTTTTGGAGACCCGTAAGAGAGTCGCTAAGCTGGAGATAGACTGTCTGTTTGAGAACAGTGTAAAGGCCAAGCTTTTTTGGCGACCAGTGAGAAAGACGCCAAGATGGAGATAAGCTGCCTGTTTAAGAACAGTGCAGAGGTAGGTTAAACTTCTGGTGATCTGCGATATGATTTACCTCGCCTAGACCTGTTGATTTCCTCAAAATTCATATATTTTTTAGCATTTGCCAATAGTTCTGGCATGCTCTTTGGTGGTCGCTTTATTACTGAAAAAATGAATCTGGATGAGTGGAGGCCTCTCAAAAAGGCGGTCATGGTGACTTTGTCATTGGGCTCCTCGACTTGAAGGACCTCCTCGTTGAAACGAGTGAGGTAGGTCCTCAGGCTCTCGTCTTGATCCTGTTTTATGCTGAGTAGATGAGTGACAGGCTTTTGTTAGCGGCGTCCACCAATAAACTATGCCACAAATGATCTGCTCAATTCGATGACAAAGCCTATGGATGCTGGGGTGAGTTTGACGAACCATTGTCGTGCTGATCCCTTCAAGTTAGTTGGGAATACCCTACACATAATTTTGTCTAGGACATTGTGCAGCTGCATCAAAGTTTTGTAGGTGTCGAGGTGGTCTAATGGATCCTTCGTTCCATCAAAGGTTTCAACCGATGGCATCTTGAATTCTTTCGGGAAGGGGCAGTTTGCCACGTCAGGTTTGAAAGGTGTGTATGTTCGCCTTACTAGGTAGTCCACTGTCTCAGGTCCCTGCACCTTCATAGCATTGAAGACGTCACCTAGTTGATTTTTCATTTCCTTAATTTTTTCGTCCTAATGATTAGGGACTCCTTTGAAATGATCATGGAAATGACTCCCATTCTCCATGCTTTGGTTCTCGCCCTCCTCCTCTTGGTGATGAGGATCTTCACCATGGGAAACATAAAGAGGAGGAGGTGGAACCCCTTCATGTTGGGCGCCCAAGGGGACTCCAAAGGGGGTACCCATACCTGCATGGGTGTGAAGCTCCTAGATGTTCAGGGCGTGGAGCTCCTCAATGACCAGGGCGTGGAGCTCCTCGATGTCTAGGACATAGAGCTCATCGATGTCTAGGGCGTGGAGCTCCTTAAAGTCCAAGGCATAGAGCTCCTTAGGGTCCTCCATGCTGTGCACCTCTAAGTTGTGCTCCTCCTTGTCTAGCGAGCATGAGTTGTAGTATCTGTTGATTTTGGGCTATCAACTGTTGCATGGTCTCCAGCATTTGTTATGGATTTGGAGTTGGAGCATTTGAGACAGAATTGGTAGGTGAAGGAGTAACCTCCTCTCGTGGAGGATTGTCTTCAGGTTTGTTCATAAATTTGGTAGTGATCGTCATTGGTTCAACAAATGGAATGTTTAGAAGTGAGAATTTTTTCTTTCCCATAGACGGCGCCAAACTAATGATGCACAAAATGATTTTGCATACCACCTATCAAGTTTAAATAATAAATGCAGTAAAAGTAAAGAGAGAATTGGAGGAGATAAGATTTATAGTGGTTCGGTCAGTTTGACATACGTCCACTCTTCAATGGCTCTACTTGCCAGATATTTTATTAACTCAAGGGTGTGGGGAGCAGAGAGTATAAACTTTGAGGGAGAGGAGAAAATTGTGCTAAGGTAAGTGTGATGCCCAAGTAAAGGTGTGGTGCGATCTCTGCTCTGATCTCATCTGTCCCCTAAGTGTTGGTGGGGCTTACAATTTATAGTCGCTCTCCTAACAGACTTAGGCGATGTATTAGCAACTACATAACTATTTCAGTGGAGCTTATGACTTCTCCTCAACGGGCTAGGCAGTTGCGGTGCTCTCCATGGGATTCGGTCAAATGATGATGTGGAAGTTGACTCTTTCCAAAGGGAAGAGGATAAGGCTCTTGGATGACCCGTACTCCAAGGTGGTAGAGGAGGAAAGTTGGGCTCCAGATGCTGGAGGTGCAACTTAGGTGCCTGCCGGATGGCCTTGCATGCTGTTACTGATATAACTCGTGAAACTTGATGAACTTAATCGAGTGCAAACTCCTTTGGCCTTGGCTAGCCGGACATCTTGAAGTTGGGTCTTTGGGCTTGGCCCATCAAAATTCAATAATAATGTATGAATTCAATAACAAAGTATGCATATCACTGAAGTTTGACTTTGAAATATTTATTCAATTTACGATTTGTTTCACTTGGAGAATGAATACCTTAAATCAAGGAGTGGATAAAGCCTTTTGATTTTGTAGGCATGATTCCAAATGGATTGGTGATTTTGTTTGGAAAAATTGTAGGATCAATTTTCCCAAGAGCAAGGAGTTTATTTTACCCAATTTATTGTGTTCTTATTGAATAGTAACACTACGTGATATTGTTGACGTAATATAACTGTTATATTAAATATTTACTGATGATGGAATATTCTCAATAAAAAAAGAAAAATTTGGAAGCTTGTACAAAATTTGGTTTTAATTGAACTAAACTATATTAAGGAAGTGTTGTATAGTGTAATTACTGATTCTAGTTGCTTATTATAAAGATATGAAGTGTTGTGTAATCACTGATATGTTGTGTATGCATATTGTAATTGTTGTGATGTATATGCCCTAATTGTTGTTTAATTGTGAATTGTTCGGGTTGCAGTGGGTGGTCGTGAAGGAGCTGCAACTCCAATTGCTTGTTTTAAAGGCTGTTTTTGTTGTGTGTATGATGCTGAAATTTGAGATAAGTTGTTTTTGATGAAATAGAAAGGATTTGGACATTCATTTGTGTTAGTGGTTTGTCATTTGTGGTGAGATTATTGTTCATCTGTTGGCACACTAGATCGATTTTCATATGTGAATGTAAAGTCTACATGTAACTGCGAATATGCCTTAGGACAATACTGATAAGAGGAATATGCCTTAGTTTTTATAAAGGAAGATTCATCATTAGGGAGTCATTCTTGTTTGCATATGTGCGTCATAATTAGTGAATCTTAGCCGCTGGAATTTTATTCATGACGATACCTCAAATAAATCTCAAGCACCACCTCGGAATTCATAGCTCGGAAGCTTAGCTCAGCCTAGGGGGTCAGACAAGACAAGCAGAACTCGAAAGAGTATAGCTGGAGGTCCCCTTGAGCTAAGCAATAACAAAGGCAACCAAGGCACAACTGGATAACAGCAAAGGATCTGCAAAAGAAATGGGAGGCTACAATCAAGGCACCAGATCCAAACTAACTAAGATACACTCCTAAAATCAAGAAGAATCCCACAAGGGAAGGGCAAAGATCTTGGCTAAGATTCCATTACACAGGGAATAGCCCTATATATACTATGTAACCCTCCAAACAAAGGAGGAGGATCCTGGAGGCACGAAAGAGCCATTGTAACTTTGCAATCACCATCATTGAAACAAAATGAGCAAGAACCTCCATTCCAGAGTGGACTAGCCGAGCTCCCGAGCTGGTGAACCACTATAATTCTGTTGTCTTACCTTCCAAAGCCCTTGATATTATTGCATCATCTAGGCCACCTAACAGAATCCCAGCCCATCTTTTGTAAAAATGCGTTAACACCATCAATTCATATGCTGAAATTGCGTTAAAGAAGCTGTAGAATTGAAGTTAGTTGCTGAAATTGTGTTAAAGAAGCTGTAGAATTGATCTAAGAGGCAAGAGCATTTGGGAAGCCAAACCATCACAAGTCTGCTCATGGAATTGGAGGAAGTTGCTGCAAGTCAGGGAGTTAGCAAGACCTTTCATTCTTTATGTTATTGGAATTGGTAGGGGTACTTCTCTCTAGCATGATTTTTGGCATCCTAATGGTCCTCTCCTTCTTAAATGGGGTCCTAAAGTGATTTATGATTCTGGGATCCCTAAGAATGCCAAGGTTGCCTCCATTATCCAAGGTAACCAATGGAGGTGACCTTCAGTCAATCCTAGAAACTCTAGAGTTATTGAGGAGATCATCTCTACTATGCCCAATTACTCCCCAACAATGGAAACAAAGGATGGGTTCAAATGGCTTCCCCAAGTTAATGGAAAATTCTCTTCTTCAGCTTGGAATATTATTAGGACCACCCAACTAGGGGTGTTGTGGTACCATCTTATTTGGTTCAATCTATGCATTCCTAGATCCAGCTTTATCCTCTGGCTTGCTATTAGGCGTAGACTGGCCACAAAGAATAGAATCCACAGTTTTACACCCAATAGTGGAACTACCTGTGTGCTTTGTAGAGCTGATCAAGAATCCCACTCTCATTTTTTCTTTGAATGCTCTTATTTAGAGAGTGTTTGGAGGAATGCCATCACTAAGTGTGATTGGCCATGGCGATCTTCTTCTTAGCAAAGTCTCATTAAGACTATGTCCACCCAATGGAAAGGCAAGAATCTACAAAATTTCATTAGGAAACTTTGTCTTGCTGTCACTATTTATGTTTTATGGGGTGAAAGAAATCATAGAATTTTCACCAATGAGTATAAAGATCCAAGTACTACCCAATTAACTGTCTTGAATATGGTGAGAAGTAGGCTCCTCTCAATCAAAATCAATGACACTCCTCGTCATAGACAGGTTGCTTCTCCTTGACAACTTCCAGGCTCTTGTTTTTGCACATGATGTAATTTATGTTTGCTGTTTACAGACTGTGTAGTCTGTGGGGAGTGCAAAATGCAGCCCTCCCAGACTTCCTCTGCCTGCTTTTGATGGATTGACTGCAGCCTGTTGCCGTCTTCTCCATGTTTCTTTATTTTGGTCTTTTTCTTCTCCATGTTTCTTTATTTTGGTCTTTTTCCCTTAGGGGTTGAATATTGCTCTATACATTTGTTTTTCATCAATACAACTTCCTGTTTATTTACCCAAAAAAAAAAAAGAATTGATCTACGTCACAATTAGTGGGGTGAGATTGTAGCCCACATAGGATTGGTGTCTTGGTAGAAGTTGAATTCTTTATTTTTTTATGTCTTTTGATATGAGACTTGTACCTGCCAGATTTAGTTTTAAGGTGGCTCTTAGTGGCACAACCCATTATTAGTTCCACAAATACTCAATTAGTTTTTTCTCTTATATTAGTTGAGTTAATGATTAGTGATTGGATTCATTATGAAAGGATTGAGTGTTGTGTGATATGTTTGATCAGGGTTTGAGATTTGAAATTGGGAGGAAAAGTAGTTCACAATTCAAAAAGGTTTTGGAAAAATTTTAACCACGCCTTTTTTAGTTTATCATATTTTCAAAGAAATTGTCTCTATTTTTTAAATCTTCACTGACACCCCTTATCAGATTAAAAATATTAACTAAAATATAATTTTACTAAATTATTTGTGATATATTTGAGGACAAACTTTATTCACACTCCCACTAGTTAAACATATCTTCAATGAGACCTTATCTGTTTTATTTAAAATTTGGGTCAATTAAAATTTAATTTGAGCTAATTAAAATTTATTTTTTACGTATTAAAATTTGAGTTGATTAAAAATTATATTTTTTTACCTATTAAAATTTGAGCCAATTAAAAATTATTTTTAATCGACTCAAATCCCATTTTAATTAACTAGCATTAAATTTTAATCAGCCCAAATTTTAATAGTTATGTAAATTTTAATTGACTCAAATTTTAATTGAAATGAATTTTAATAAGAAAAAAATATAAATTTTAATCGGTTCAAAAGCGAATTTTAATCGGTGCTAACAACTCGGGTAAAGCTCACATCGGCTTGCATTTTAGTACGTAAAAAAAATTAATGGCAGAATGCGTCAGTAATGTTTAAATATAAACTAGAAGGGGTGTCAGTGATGATTTTAATAATAGAGGATGTGTCTTTAAAGATATAATAAACTAAAAAGAGTGTTGCCAAAATTTTCTCAAAAAGTTTTTGTTTCTATGATGCAAATTGAATAACGAGCTTGACATGCTCAAATGTGACATGCCCTTGTGTTAGAATAGGGATAGAGCATGAGAGGTTTAGGTTGGGTTGCCCTTGTATCATGCACTCATAAATTAGTTTTATGGTATTGTTCTGACTTCATATATTGTTCTTGCTTGGGAAACGTCACCTTAGCTCTATTGTGAACCAGGTGTCGTGGATTTTCATACAAATGCTTCCATATTATTTTTCACGTTTAAACGCTTACCTATTGAATCTGAAGGGCGAAGAAGGAAACTTCATGAATTCTGTGCATGTTCTACTTCACCTTATTAATCAGACTGGGATGAATATTTAGTATATCTATTTTGTATTTAGTTATCTGTCTTAAAATTGACAACAAAATAACAAAAATCATATTTTTGCAAGTTATCGACAAAGGGTGGATGGTGTATTGGGAGAGATTTTTTTTTTAGTGCATTGAGAGAGACTATTTTTTTTTTTTTTCGACTGATACTTTTTTATGGATATTGAAATATTTTTATCCATAATGATTAATGATCCATGCTTATAATTTTTTAGATTATTTTATTTGTGGCAGTTAAAATTTACAGAAAATGTGTACAATTATGCATGCACAGGTTTAGGTCCAAAAAATTTAAAAATGTTTTTAAGGGAAGTATTTGCGGTGGCAAATCACCAATTAAAAGATGAATATTTAAAATAGCAAAAATTTTATAGAATAATATTTGAGTCTGCAAATGCCAAAGCAAAAACAAATGACTACTTACGTAGGCAAAGTGTCGATGCAAAAATACATTATTTGCTTCGGCACTTTGCCGATGCAAAAACGTATTTTGTCTCAGAAATGGTTATTGACGCAAAAAATTGACGTCCATCAATCTTTGGCCTCCCTTTTTTTGCATCAGCTATTTCTCGATGCTAATACATTTTTGTGTTTGCTACTTTTTACATCACCCATTATTTGCATTCTCCCATTTATCGACTCAACTAGTATGCTTGCCAATGCAGATACTTTTTGCATTAACAGATAAAATATTCGTGTCGATAAATTATCGACGCAAAAACCAAATTTTCTTGTAGTGTAGGTGGAGCAGGGGACGGGGGATAGTAGGTAGTGGGGGTAGGGTAAAAGGGAGAGAAATTACAAACTCTGTGCATCGCGACGGACCTTCTGGACCACGACCTCTACTTTCGGCATACTTTTATTAGTTTATGCCATTTCCAGAGCATTTTCAATTTTCAGTTACATTGTGGCGTGGGAGTTATCTATATGCATGTACAAGTGATATATAGTCGTATCTGTCCAAATAGAGGGAATCTAAAAAATACAATTTTGTTATTGTAGAATTTTTTTAATATTTTTAAATTCTAAAAGTCCGTTTTTGTACAAACAAAGTGCCACATTTTGCTTTCGATTAAGGTTTCCTCAGTTGCTTAATATGAAGGAAACGAACTATATAAAGCATTAGGATATCCATTCACAAGGCCATGACATTCTTTTCAAGTATTTTCAATTTCCTCCCGTCAGCCATTGAAAACAACATATCATTTTTTCTCCACCACCATTGTCATGTCTGTCATTACATGCATAAGTACCAAATACGGTAAACAACACAACAACCATCACAACAAGCAGCCCCACTCTATTGATCCTATATTTGGTTAAGTTAGTTTTTGATGATAGCAAACATTCTTAGATTATTAATCATGTTCATGAACGTTTGGTTGTACAGTGTTGCATAGGGTTGATGAGAAAGTTTGGATGAACAATGTACTACACTGGATATGAAGAACCAAGAAAAGATGTGCGTCGGTTAAATGCTCAATTAGTAGGGAAGATGCAAAAAAATGAAGAGAATAAGCATTGCTAAAGTGGTTGATTGAAGATGAGAAGAATTGGATGGAATGAGTATGAGAAGCTTAAGCAACAACCTTTTCGATTTGATAGTTATAACTAGAGAATTTGAAGAAGTTCATGACCATACTTATATGATCCTCGTTGAAGTTATAAGATATTTATGTTTCTTGATAGTAAGATTGAAGGATTAAGGCAAAGGAATGAAAGAATCAAGCCAAGGAGGAAGAATGCTTAAATTAATCAATTTGATATAGTCTTGGTTATGTAGAAATAACTTTCTACTTAAATGTCCAATTGACTTGATTGTTGTGGAATTGGAAACAATACTTCAATGCCTCTAACTTTGTCTGAAATAGGAGTTGTCAAATTCAAACTTTTGGAGACAAAATAGGCTTGGAAGTTGAGATAAATGCACAGAACCAGACAACCGAGAGGGAGATCTGAACTTCTGGATGAGGAATCCGTAATTCCGGGTGCAAACCGGAAGACCACAAACACTCTCTGAAAAATCATGAAGCTTTTCGAAAACCTATCCAGAAGCCTGGAATGCCTTCTGGATGTGTTCATTGGTGCCTCTAATGACTAGTTTTTTGCCATCTTCTCTTGTGCATTTGCCTCCACTCTAAAAGTGCATCGTGAGGCATGAAGAAGGAAGATTTTTTTAGACTTATTGGGGCTATAAATGAGTTACAAATTCATCAAAGAGTGCTTCAAATGGTGATGATCTTGCAATTGAGATTGTATTAACTCTTGTATTATTTTGTTTTGTTGTAAACTTTGAGAGTGAACATCTTGTAGAGAGAAAAGAGAATTTCTTGTATTGATTAAGATTGAAATTTTAAGGGTGTATCCTCACCTATAGAAGAGAACAAATGTTGTAAGGGGTTTTATCTTCACCTATTGAAAGAGATTGAGATCGTGAAAGAGAAACTCCATAGAGGAGGCGGAAGAGAGGACGTAGGCCATTGTGGTTAAGGTCAAACCTCTATAAATCTTATTTATCTTTCTTTTTCTCTACTTCTTACTTACTTCATCCATATTACATTGCTTATCATACATGATGATGCACAAAAATGGTTTTGCACACCACCTGTCAAGTATAGATAATAAATGCAATGAAATCAACGAAAAATTAGAGAAGACACAATTTATAGTGGTTCGGTCAATTCGACCTACGTCCACTCTTCAATGGCTTCAGTTGCCGGGTATTTTATTGATTCAATGGTATGGAGAATGGAGATACAAGCTTTGAGAGGGAGAATGGAGAATCAAAGACAATAGTAATCTCCGGTAGTCGGTTCGTCTTCTGTAAGTCTCTGATGGAGCATGTCTCCTCCCTCTCCCGGATTAGAGCCATTTTATAGTAGCTAAGAGATCATTCTTGTGGAGATCATGACATATCCTCAAGGCTTCTTTATCGCAGCTTTAGAGATTATCTTTGGTGGAGATCACGACTTATCCTCAACGGAAGGAAGAGGTTGGGGAGCTCTTCATGAAGCGTGGTCAATGATTGGACCTTTTTCTTCCTTCGGTGGTGCAGATAAACTTCTCGTGCTCTCCTCTTGGTGACGTGCTAAGCAAGAAGTCTAACCGGCCTTGGGCTCCTTTGGCGGTGCAGATAAACTTCTCGTGCTCTCCTCTTGGTGACGTGCTAAGCAAGAAGTCTAACCGGCCTTGGGCTCCTTTGGCGGTGCAGATAAACTTCCCGTGCTTTCCTCTTGGTGACGTGCTAAGCAAGAAGTCTAACCGGCCTTGGGCTCCTTTGGCGGTGCAGATAAGCTTCCCGTGCTCTCCTCTTGGTGACGTGCTAAGCAAGAAGTCTAACCGGCCTTGGGCTCCTTTGGCGGTGCAGATAAACTTCCCGTGCTTTCCTCTTGGTGACGTGCTAAGCAAGAAGTCTAACCGGCCTTGGGCTCCTTTGGCGGTGCAGATAAATTGGACTATTTGGGCTTAACCCATCATTTGCCCCCAATGCCCCATGTCCAAGGAGACTTGGAGAAGGAGGCATTGATTACATTTTTTTTTTTTTTTTTTAAACTTCAAATCTTTCCCATTTTATTTTGAAGAGGGAGTGGTGGAGGTTGAAGAAAGGGAGACGGCTGGGCGCGCGATTGGGCAGCGCAGGCGCGCTGGGCGCGCGGCTGGGCAGCGCAGGCGCTGGGAGCGCAGCTGGGCAGCGCAGGCGCTGGGGGCCTGGGCGGCTTCCTAGGCTCTGCTCCTCACATCCTGGACAGCTCAGGCGCACTGGGCAGCTGCCTGGGCGCTGGCCTTGCTGTCCTGGACAGCCCAGGTGCGCTGGGCGGCTTTGGAACGCTGGGCAGCAGCATTTTTTCATCAAGGGGCGCAGTCCGAGGTTCGTCAGGGAGAGCTAGGCAATGGCCTGGGAGCACAGGCTGATCTGATTCTCACTCGAGGCGCTGATTTGGGCCCCTTAGGTGCTGATTTTTGCGCCGAAAATTCTGCTTTGCGCAATTTTGAAGGGCCAGACACCCTTCAAGCTACTGGGCAACTTTGTTTTGACGAGCAACAGCAGTCAGACACATTTCTAGCGTTGGGCTAGACATTGCAAGTAGTAAGGAACCCTTGGGTGCTGCTCTTGATGATCAAGCCTTTCTCCAGGTGCTGGGCGCTTTGGGTGAGCCTGGGGCTGCCTCGGGAGAACCTACTTGTGATGACAAAAATAATGTTATTCCAAACATTAAAATATCTCACATAATTACCTGGAGAGAGAGAGAAGTAGGCTGCTTGCGCGAGAGCAAAGACAGAGTTGGAGAACTGCTCGTGAGAGAGCTACACTTTTTGAGACCTAGCTTTTGGCTACCCATGAGGGAGTCTTTAAGCTTGAGGTATAAGCTTCCTGTTTGAGAACAGTGCAGAGGCCAAGTTTTTTTTGGTGACCCGTGAGAGAGCCGCTAAGCTGGAGATAGGCTGCCTGTTTGAGAACAGTGCAGAGGCCAAGTTTTTTTTGGTGACCCGTGAGAGAGCCGCTAAGCTGGAGATAGGCTGCCTGTTTGAGAACAGTGCAGAGGCCAAGTTTTTTTTGGTGACCCGTGAGAGAGCCGCTAAGCTGGAGATAGGCTGCCTGTTTGAGAACAGTGCAGAGGCCAAGTTTTTGGGCGATCCGTGAGAGAACCGCTAAACTGGAGATAGGCTGCCTGTTTGAGAACAGCGCAGAGGCCAAGTTTTTTGGCGATCCGTGAGAGAACCGCTAAACTGGAGATAGGCTGCCTGTTTGAAAACAGTGCAGAGGCCAAGTTTTTGGCGATCCGTGAGAGAACCGCTAAACTGGAGATAGGCTGCCTGTTTGAGAACAGTGCAGAGGCCAAGTTTTTTGGCGACCCGTGAGAGAGCCGCTAAACTGGAGATAGGCTGCCTGTTTGAGAACAGTACAGAAGCTAAGTTTTTTTTTTTTTTTTTTTTTTTTTTCGGCGGCCCTTGAGAGAGCCGTTAAGCTGGAGATAGGCTGCCTGTTTGAGAACAGTGCAGAGGCAGGTCAAGTTTCTGGTGATCTGTGAGATGATCCACCTTGCCTAAACTTGTTGATTTCCTCAGCATTCATATATCTTTGAGCTTTTGTGAATAGTTCTGGCATGCTCTTCGGTGGGCGCTTCAGAACTGAGAAAAGGAAACTTGATGAACGGAGGCCACCCAAGAAGGCGGTCATCGTCACCTTGTCGTCGGGTTCATCAACTTGGAGTACCTCCTCGTTAAAACGAGTGAGGTAACTCCTCAGGCTCTCCTTGCGGTCCTGCTTTATACTAAGCAGGTGCGTAACTGGCTTCTGGTGGCGACGCCCTCCTATGAAGTGTGAGACGAATGATCTGCTAAGCTCGGCAAAAGAGGTAATAGAGGCGGGAGAGAGCTTAGCAAACCACTGTCGGGCAGACCCCTTTAATGTGGTTGGGAATGCCCTGCACATGATTTCGTCTGGTACGTTGTGCAATTGCATCAAGATCTTGTAAGTGTCGAGGTGGTCCAGTGGATCCTTTGTTCCATCAAAGGTCTCCACGGATGGCATTTTGAACTTCTGAGGGAGGGGGTAGTTTGCTACATCAGGTTTGAAAGGGGTATCAGTACGCCTTACCAGGTGGTCAACAGTCTCGGGTCCTTGTGCCTTTATGGCGTTGAAGACATCACCGAGTTGATTCTGTACCTCCTTTATCTTCTCGTCCCAATGATTGGGGGCTCTTCTGGAATGATCATGGAAGTGGCTTCCATGCCCCATGCTTTGATTTTCACCCTCATCCTCCTGGAGATAAGGGTCCTCTCCCTGGAAAGCAAGGGGAGGGGGAGATGCAGCTCCCTCATGTTGGGCTTTCCGAAGTGGGGTGCCCAATGGGGCACCCGGGCGTGGAGCAACAGGGCGTGGTGCTTCTTGATGTCCAGGATGTGGAGCTCCTTGGGGTGCTCTATGTTGTGCACCTCCGTGGGGCCCTCCATGTGGTGCTCCATGTTGTGCACCTCCGTGTGGTGCTCCACCTTGGGGTCCTCCATGTTGTGCACCTCCGTGTGGTGCCCCACCTTGGGGTCCTCCATGTTGTGCACCTCCGTGTGGTGCTCATCCTTGTCCAGCAAGTATGAGTTGCAGTAACTGTTGGTTTTGAGCAACCAGTTGCTGCATGGTCTCCAATATTTGTTGGGGATTCGGGGCTAGAGTATCCGGAACAGGGTTGATAGGCGGGGGAGCAACCTCTTCCTCTCGTGGAGGATTGTCTTCGTGTTGGTTCATGGATCGAGTAGTGATCGCCATTAGTTAATGGACGTAATGTTCAGGAGTGATAATTTTGTCGATTTCCCACAGACGGCGCCAAACTGATGATGCACAAAAATGGTTTTGCACACCACCTGTCAAGTATAGATAATAAATGCAATGAAATCAACGAAAAAATTAGAGAAGACACAATTTATAGTGGTTCGGTCAATTCGACCTACGTCCACTCTTCAATGGCTTCAGTTGCCGGGTATTTTATTGATTCAATGGTATGGAGAATGGAGATACAAGCTTTGAGAGGGAGAATGGAGAATCAAAGACAATAGTAATCTCCGGTAGTCGGTTCGTCTTCTGTAAGTCTCTGATGGAGCATGTCTCCTCCCTCTCCCGGATTAGAGCCATTTTATAGTAGCTAAGAGATCATTCTTGTGGAGATCATGACATATCCTCAAGGCTTCTTTATCGCAGCTTTAGAGATTATCTTTGGTGGAGATCACGACTTATCCTCAACGGAAGGAAGAGGTTGGGGAGCTCTTCATGAAGCGTGGTCAATGATTGGACCTTTTTCTTCCTTCGGTGGTGCAGATAAACTTCTCGTGCTCTCCTCTTGGTGACGTGCTAAGCAAGAAGTCTAACCGGCCTTGGGCTCCTTTGGCGGTGCAGATAAACTTCTCGTGCTCTCCTCTTGGTGACGTGCTAAGCAAGAAGTCTAACCGGCCTTGGGCTCCTTTGGCGGTGCAGATAAACTTCCCGTGCTTTCCTCTTGGTGACGTGCTAAGCAAGAAGTCTAACCGGCCTTGGGCTCCTTTGGCGGTGCAGATAAGCTTCCCGTGCTCTCCTCTTGGTGACGTGCTAAGCAAGAAGTCTAACCGGCCTTGGGCTCCTTTGGCGGTGCAGATAAACTTCCCGTGCTTTCCTCTTGGTGACGTGCTAAGCAAGAAGTCTAACCGGCCTTGGGCTCCTTTGGCGGTGCAGATAAATTGGACTATTTGGGCTTAACCCATCAATACACATTATCTTCTCTATCATATCATTGTGTAAATTGCATCATTAGTATGAATCAAAGAAAATAAAAATTTGTCATTAACTCAAACAACCTAATTCACCCCCTCTTTCAAGAAAATTACACATATATATATCACAAAAAACTGTTGTTTTGAGAGGGGAGAGAAATGATGTGGATCTTTCCTCATGATTATACACGTGGAGCACATGACACTACCTAGAGAGGGGTGGATAGGTTTTTTGATTTTAAGCACAATCTTTTACAAATTAAAATCTAACTATATGTCAATTACCTCTTCTTACTTGAATTTAGCAATTAATGGTAAGAACTCATTTTAGTCACCACGATCCAATGAACCTGTGAACGTTGGTGTTATTAATTTGTTCAATTAATTTATTCAAATACTCAATCTCACGGCAATCCCAAACCCAAAACACAAACTATAAGAAAATTGATTTTTCTTGACAAATTTTGGCGACAATTTTAAACGTTCATCATAAAAAGCTTTTCTATTATATTTTTGGCGATAAATTTTTTTTGTCGTTGTTAGAAGTCTTAGCAAAAAAAATTTCCCTCCAAAATTTTTTGGCGCAAATGTTGGCGCTAAATTGTAATTCTATTAGCGATAGAATTTTTTGTCACCAAAAAAAATTTTTTTGTTGCAAATTTTTTGACAAATAAAGAAAAATAAAAAATAACAAAGAATAAAGTTAGCGAGAACTAATGTTTGTCACATAATTTTTAATAGTTTTTTGGGGGACAAATATTTTTTTATCACAAATCATTTAATCTTAAATCATTATTTAATAGACTAAAATGACATCATCACTTTAATCCTTCCCTAAAAGCCAACGTTTTGAAACCCTAGCATAATATACCCAATTGCTGCTTCTCTTTCTCTATCTCTCCAGTCTAGATTTTGATGATCACCACCGGCAGCGGCAACCCAGGTAAGTGGCCCCTCTCTCTCTCTCTCGGATCAAATCACACAATCTTACACACAAAATCACGCACACACAAGCACCACTCATAGCTAAACCTTCTCACACTCGTAATCTTACACACGAAATCACACACACAGACGCTCGCCTCTCTGCTCTCTGTCCGCGGCCAAAATGGAATTATGTTCTATCTCTCTCCCTCCCATGTCAATTTCCAATTTTTGCTTAGAAAGTTTGGATTTCATTTTTAGAAATTGATCAAATGTCTGATATATGTGTTCTTGACGATTATTATTAAATGCTCGGGTCTTCTTTTGTTAAATTTCAGGGGAATTGACTATCCCTCAGGTCACAATGGCTTGAACAAATGTTACTTTGTAAAGAAGAACTCGGGTTTCCACTGTTCAATAGTAATTTTGATAAACATGATGCAAAATATTTGATTTTGGTTTGTTTATTTTTCACTGGACTGTTGTAATCTTATTCATTCCTACAGGTTTCCTATCTTTTGTCTTTTATTTTTTTAGTTTAAAAAGGAACTAATGGCATATCCTGATGGATTATCCTTGTTTATTATAGTTTCTTGTTTTTCCTTGCAGTTGTTGTTAAGTTTCTTGTTTTATCCATTTGCTTTAGGATTTAATGTTTTGGTTTCTAATTGGCTAGAATAAGTACTTCACTTCTTGGATGACACCAAAAGACTTTCATAAGAACTAACATTAGAATTTATTACCTTTTTTTTTTCGGAAGGCAAAATGTATTAAAATAAACAAGAAATACAAGGGTAATCACCTACAATTTGTACAGTGAAGTCACGTAGGACTCAAAGACAACCAACAAAACCCAAAAGCCAAGGCTTCAAAACACAAGTCTGTAAGAGATGCCCTGAGTAAGAGTATCTCGCACAGAATTGTTGACAAAAGTAAACATTGGAACAGAAACAGACTAAAAACAGGGCCAATTCTGCGCCACAAGCAAACCAGATGCAAGCCAATAGCATGTATTAGCAACAGAAAAGCGGCACCAAGGAACATGTGAGCCATAATTTGAAGCAGTCCACAAACCCAAACCAGCCGCAACAACCAGCTGCAAGAACCAATAGGACAGTCCACAAAACCCAATAGCAGCTCTGAGAAATTCCAGCTAAGGGGAGACAAAAATCAGCATTTACTGTTCACATGAGCAGTCACGTGAACAG
This sequence comes from Ilex paraguariensis, assembly GCA_963454935.2. Classification (NCBI taxonomy): domain Eukaryota; kingdom Viridiplantae; phylum Streptophyta; class Magnoliopsida; order Aquifoliales; family Aquifoliaceae; genus Ilex; species Ilex paraguariensis. The sequence continues at coordinate 196,425 of CAUOFW020000126.1, read as the reverse complement.
TAAAGCTGCCAGAAATGTGCAGTCCCCCAAAACTAATGTGAAACCCAGCTGCAATCCAGCTGAGAGAAGTAGAAGGCAACTGATCACGATGAAGAAGAAGGCTAGCAACAGTGGGAGGCAGGCACAGCAACACTGCATAGGTCCACCAACACAAAGCCACAAAGGCCAAACAACATCATGAACCTTTAAAATCCAGCTCCACAAGCACACCAATGTTGTAAACAACTTCAATTCCCAAACAGTAGCTACAAGCAAGTGCTGCAGTAGCAGCCACAAAGGGATAAAGATGAAGCCAGCGAGCTGAGATGCGTTGATCAGCCCATACTACTACAAAAACATGGCAGCAAAGTGTTAGCAGGACAATGGCACAACATAGCAGATCAGCTCCAGCCCCAATCAGCAGCACACCAAGGCAAAACAACCCCACATAACACAAGAGGACAGCCCAATACCCGAAAAAATTGCCAACTGGGAACAACTTCTAGCACTAGAAAGACCAGCAAATGCTGAACAGTCGACTGAACAGAAAAAAAATGCACCAGGTATCAACAATTAGAACGATCAGGAAACAATCCAGCTAGCAAAAACCCCGCTCTGCAAGAAGGCCAGAGAAGTGACCAAAAAGCAGAGAAAAACAGTGGGAACCACAGAGATGCGCAAACAGCCCCAAGCCACAGCACAGCCACCCGCAACAGATCAACAACAGAACAACAACCCATACCAGGGCGAAAGCAGAGCATATAAATACTCACACAAGAATAGAGGAGAGGTTCCAATGATGCACCAAGAGCAGATTCTGAGGATTAGCCTTGAATTTAAGAAGAGAAAGTCTTCCTCTGATAGTTGACTGAATTCTGAAAAACAAATTTTGTTGAGATGTAACCCGATTATTAAAAATCCTATCATTCCTCTCCCTCCATAAGTTGTAAACAGTGACGGAGAGATAGAGCTTGAGAAGAACAACCTTCAATGATTTTCCTTTCCAATTATCACTTGCCCAGGCAATGAAGACATTTCATTGAACAACTCGAGGAAGCTGGAGACATTGCTGCAACAGCCGAGTCCAAATACCAAAAGCATAGGAGCACTCAAAGAACATATGGTTGTGAGATTTTGGGAGTTGATGACATAAGGAGCAAGAGGAGTCCACCTGTGGAGCATAAGAGGAGATCCTATCCTTTGTACTTAATCTATTTTTGATAGCCAACCAAAGAATGAGACTCATTCTAGGAATAAGATGTCCATGCCAGACCAGATTGTACCAAGGTACTTTAGGGTTCAAGGTCCTAATGATGTTCCATGCAGATTCAGTGGTGAATTTGCCATCCGACTTGGGGGTCCATTTGATAAAGTCTTCCTTTGTAGAATCTGGTGAATAATTGGGCATAGAGCAACTAAGGCCATCCAATATCCTAGATCTACCCACCGGTCATGCCCAATGATTGTTATCTATGATTATAGACACTTTAGCATCCTTCGGAAGTTTTGATGTGTTAAAGATGTGCTGGTCCCATGCACCAAGTAAAGGCCTACTTGGGTGCCAGTTGTCAAACCATAGGGAAGTATTAGAACCATTCCCTATAATATGCACCATGTGAGGTTTGATGAGGTCCTTGAGTTTGAGCATTTGGACCCAATTCCAGGAACTAGACTGTGACCGCTTTGCCTCCCATAAACTTTTACCATATAAATGATAAGAATGAATCCATATGCACCATATATTTTGCTTGTCTGTAAAGAGTTTCCATAAATACTTGAGCATTAAAGCATCATTAAACTGCCTCAGGTTCTTGATACCTAAACCTCCCTCCCCTTTAGGCTTACATACATCACTCCAAGCAACCTTAGCACCATAATTGATGAGCTCAGTACCCTTCCACAGGAATCTTCTTAAAAGTTGTTCAACCCTATCAAGAAGTTGTTGGGAAAGTTTCAGATGAGTAGCCCAGTGAAGCTATAAACTAAACAACACAGAATGAATCAATTGGAGCCTTCCTGCATAAGACAAACTTCGATTGGTCCAGCTACTGAATCTAGCTTCCGTTTTCTCAAGAAGGGGATAACAATGGGCAGCTTTAAGTCTCGAAGAAATAAGGGGTAGACCCAAATATTCGATAGGCAAATCCCCCTCCTCAAACCGAAAAACCGTCTTAATGGAGGCCCTCACCTCATTGCTGGCAGAAGACAAAAAAATATTACTCTTCCTGGGATTAGCTTGAAGGCCCGACATATGCTGGAACAAGTCGAAGCCTTTTTTAAGTAGCTAGCAGACCTGAAATCCCCAAAACAAAAAAGAAAGAGGTCATCAGCAAAAGTAAGTTGGGTTAGTTTAATCTTTTAGCATCTCCAGTGGAATTTAAAACCCTGACATGTGGAGATAAGATGATGATTGATGAGAGTGAGAACTTCCATGTCCATAACAAAGAGATAAGGAGAAAGGGGGTCCCCCTGTCTAATGCCTCTAGAACTGGAGAAGAAACCAACCAATTCACCATTAAGGTTAATAGAGAATTTGGGGGTAGAGATGCAGGCTTTGATCCAGGTTCTAAGAATAAGGGGGAAAATTGAAGGTCTCCAAAATATCACGAAGGAAATCCCAGTTCAAAGTGTCATAAGCCTTCATGAGGTCAACCTTAACAGCACATCTGGGAGTCCCATTATTCTTACGGTAGTTCCTCAAAATTTCTTTGGTGAGAAGGATATTATCCCCAATCCTACTCCCAGGCATAAAAGCAGCTTGGTTGTTACCAACTATATTCCACAAAACCACCTTGATCCTATTTGCAATGATCTTAGCAATAGCCTTATAAAAAATGTTATAGCATGAGATAGGTCTGAAATCCCCAACAGATGTGGGATTAGGGACCTTTGGGACAAGAGCAATAATTGTTGTGTTGAATTCCTTGAGGAGCCTGCCAGAGGAGAAGAATTCCATAATAGCACTTGTGATATCTTGACCTATGACCGGCCAAGCTTTCTTGTAGAAACACCCATTGAAGCCATCGGGACCAAGAACTTTGTTATCATTGAAAGAAAAGAAAACATCTCTAACTTCAATAGGAGTGATATCTCTTGACAGAGAAAGAGTTTGCTCGGTTGAAATCTTGTTATGAATAACCCTGCTCAATAGGACCTTCCAGTCAAAAGAATTCATAGTTGGGAAAGAACCCCCAAGAAGTTGGACGTAGTAATCATCGACTTCCTTCTTCACCTCAGATTCATTACAAGCAAGAGACCCATCAAATCTTCTTAGCGACTTGATTTTTTTCCTGTTTCTTTTGTTGGTAAGTGACTTGAAAAAATAAGCAGTGTTGTTATCCCCTTCTTGTAACCACTTGACTCTAGATTTTTATCTATAGAAGCTTTCTTCTTCTCTGGTGGCTTTAGTGAACTTGAGCATATGGACTTCCTCCTGCTTTTTAAGTGTGGTGTTGAGAGGGTCAAGAACCAGCTGGTTTTGATAATTAACAAGTTCCTCTCTGGCCTCATTAGTTCTCATAGACACATCCCCAAACTCCTTCCCTAATAACTTAAGAGTAACTTTGAGTTTCTTAAGTTTGGTGCACACTTGGTATTGTAGAGTTCCATGAACCTCCACTCTCCAAACTTGTGCAATAATGTGAATAAAGTTCTCCCTTTCAGGCCAAAAATTGAAGAATTTGAATGAGTATCTACCTTTAACTTTCTGGGGGCCAATCCTCACTAAAATTGGGCTGTGATCAGAAATTCCAGGAGGCAAGAACACAGCTTCAGAAACTTGAAATTTTGGAGTCAATATTCATTGACAAGAGCTCTATCCAGTTTCCTCCAAACAATGCCACAGTTATGTCTATTGTTACACCAGGTGAGAAAATGCCCAGAAAACCTTAGGTCTTCAAGCGCAACACTTTGTAAGCCTTCATCAAAATCCTCCATGGCAATAGTTCTTCTCCCAGAACACCCCACAGATTCATGAACTCCTCTAACAAAATTAAAGTCTCCCAAAACAAGCTAAGGGATAGGAGCAATAGTGAGAGCAAAATACTTGAGGTCAACCAAAAGTCTCTTCTTTCCTGGTCATCATTTGCCCCATACACAAAAGCCACATAGAAATCAAAAATACCATCAATGGATTGTACATTGCATAAGATAAGCTGATCAGTTTCAGTAATTTTATTCACCTTCAAAACATTTGGGTTCCACCCAACCCAAATTCTACCAAAAGGGTGACTACTATAGTTGGAAGTGGAGTTCCACTGCCTAAAAACATTCCTCAAAACACAATCCTTATTTACAGGTTTAGTTTTGTTTCCACAATGCTAATCATAACAAGTTGTTGATTGCTGATGATTTTCCTTATTTCTTGTTGTTTGATGGGGTTGTTCAAGCCCCTAATGTTCCAACAAGCGATGTTCAACATGGAGACTTAGAGATAGAGGGGCAAAAGGGAGTCTCCTTACTTCCACCCTTGATTTTTTTGTTCTTTCCTTTCTTCTTCTTGACTTTACCAAGCAGCTTTCTAGGGGATTTGGGAATCTTATAGGACCCCTCTGGCTTTTCAACAACTTTAGGGGAGATATCCACCACAAGTTGACCACCTTGCAAATCCAGACAACCAAATTTGTTTGGGGAAATGGGTGCAGGGCACACATCAACAGAATTATCAATAACAAAGATAAAAGTTACCACATTTTCCTTTAAAGGAGGATCCTCTGAATGCATAAGGTCCACAAAGCTAGATCCTGGAATATTAATAGAACAGTCAACTCGAGGCTCGCTCACAATCATAGGTGGATCAATAATAACCGTGGAAGAAATGGCTTTCCCTTTGTTTTTGAATTTTGTATGTTGCTTCTCACAACTGGACTGAGTTTGTCTGGGACAAGAGGAATTGTTATGCCCAAAGATCTTACATTGAAGACATTGCTTAGGCTTCCATTGGTACTCAACTTTGATCTCAATTGATTCACTCGAATCCCCAGAGTCCAAATCCAAATCAAAGGAATTGACCAGTTGCTCAACTGCATGAACCTCCACACAAACACGCGCGAAACTAATCCTCTTTTTAGTGGAGGTAAGGGTGTCAGCATATAATGGTTAACCTACAACACTGGCCAAATGACTGATGCCTTTCTCACTCCAAAATTGAAGGGGAACATTATGCAGTTTGACCCAAAAAGGAAGAACAGAATGGTCCTCCTTAGCCATCCTGAAACTAGTAAACCATTTCTTCAAGATCAAAGGTCTCCCAGAGAAGAGCCATGGACCATCTTTCACCACTTTGACTCTTGCCTCCTCATCCATGAATTTGAAGAAAAAGAACCCACTGTCATTAGCATAAACTTCTAACAAGCCCATTTTATCCCACATCTTATGAGCTAGAAAACTCAGTAGAAAAAGGAAGTTTTTTCTTGATGAAATAACCCACCAAGCAGGTTTGTCAATCCTTGCTACCTTGAGTAGCTACTTCTTGGGGAGGTTATACAATAATCCTGGAATCACGTTTGATAGGCTCAATATATCTGAGCTTCATTTGTTCTGCTGTATTAGAGGATTTGCCAGAGCTCAAAATTTGGTTCCAAGGTGTACGAATGTCACCACCTACAGAACCAAAATCCTTACCACCACGCGGACCACTTCTCCCCTTTTCCAAGTTGGCCTTGATAGGTCCCTTGGTTATGGTAGATGTAATGAGTGGCTCCTGCTGTGAAGCAGCTTTCTTCAATTTGCCACTTTCAGTAGTGACAATGCCTTCTCGATCTGTATCAGAACCCCCAATGGAAGGACCATTAGAACAATCACCCATGAGTAGATGAGGAACAAATAACCTACTGAAGACACGATGGGTGGGAAGAGATGGAGTGAAGACACGGAACGAGAAAGGCCGATTGAAGCCGAATTCAGATCGAAATTGGGGAATTTAGGGCAAAGATAGAGCAAACGAAACAGGGTAAAACGGAACAGAGAAAGAAGGAGGGAGGAACGCTAGAGGAGATGGTTGGGTGGAAGGTGAGATGAAGAAGATTGGTTGGTTGATTGAGGACCAGAACCTAGGGTTTCAAGGGGGTTGGGAACCAAGGTCGCTCATTCTTTTGGGCTTTTTTTTTTCGTTATTTATTACCTTAGGGCCACAAAAAATGGATTATTGGTATACCATAGGAACTGAAATTCTATGCACAGTAGCAAATTTATTCCCTTTTGTATTTGCTTGATTTGTATTGAAGTTTGTGATGAAATATTGGTCTTTTGGAGTGAATATTTGTGATAGTTGCTGCAGTTTTTTTTTTTTTTTTTTTCTATCATTGTTTGCTAGATTATTCTGTGTTTTTGTGTTCTTGGTGAGATCATTACTCCTATATAACCCAAAAGAAGCATGGTTATTTACCTTTTGTCAAATGTCGCACAGATTTATGTGTTCTTGTCAAATATTATTGTTATGTACTTTATCTTTTATTTATTTTTTATATACCTTATCTTTTATTTATTAATACAAGAGTTGTGGCTCTATTGTTTGATCTAATGTTATAACTAGAATTGGTTTTCAAGTTTAGCTTTAACTGAAGTGATTAGAGATCTTCCAAAATATTTCACGGTCTAGTCCTAGCTAAAGGCTTGCAGGTATTATTCCTTGCTATCTTGCTCTCATGTATTATTGTGTTCAACATAAGCAACAAATTTCAATTTCTCTTGATTAGGTATGTCAAAGTTTCTTATTTCAGGAATTTGCCTCCGCGTAGCACTATCAATTTACTTCGATGTGTGTAATTAGAAATGGCAATGCTCAACTTTATATGGTATTGCTAAATTCATTATCTGTTCACTTCTAATCATGTAGTTGGATCAAAAATATTTTCCTATTGATTTAGAACCAGTGGAAAATAAAAGACTGAAAGAGTGGAGAATAGTTGCAATTTTTAAGCCTAGAGGTTGGAAGTTCTTATACCTTTGGTTCTTTCAAGGTAATTATTTCTCTCTACCTCCGAGTACTCCATGACTTATCCCATGTTTTCATTGTATGTTTGTTATATAGGGAATTCGCTTGTTTAATTATATTTCACTTCATGGTTATTTAAATAACCCTACATAATTAACAACTCTATATAGTTTTGTTGGTATTGTGGTCCTACCATTCTTTTCAGGAAAATGGTAATGGAGATCTTAAAAAACAAGGTCTGTTGCCCCCACTCCTTTCCCATGTCGTTCAATTTTAGTTCTATTTTAGAATTTGACCTCTAATTATTAGAATGAGTCTTTATATTGTTTGAAATATCGTTATTTGATTGTAGAATGTATCATCACGGATGAAGGCTCATCTAATCTATAGCTTCACCACTGATTTGGCTGAGTAAGCACTCAAAATCAAGTTTAATGATTACGACTCTACTTGGTCTTGAAATTTCTTAATTTAGTTCTTTCCATTATAGTATCTTTTTCCAATTCTTTTTTACAGTTGCTTGGAGGCTTTGGAGGCAAATAAAGCTGAGCGGGATAAACTTTGAGCCTCATCCTTTTTCTAAAGAGTACAGGAATTATTTATGAAGTGATATTACTACATCAAATGTTGATGACATGAGGAATTGGAAATGTTATGCTGAATCTCAGATGCGTTAGATATTGGGGCACCAAAGATACAACGAAGTTGTGGACCTAATTTTGTACTTCTTTTTTTATTATAGATGTAGATAATTAATATTTCATGTATTAGACACAATATAAAGTTATTTAAATGAGGATGATTGTATTGGCGAGATATTGTTTTAATTGAATAAAAGTGCATTCAACGAACTTCTTGGTCTTGCCTCTATGGATATTGATGTTTTATAATTTTGGTAATTTTTTTTTTGACAATTTTCAAATGTGAAAATTTAAAATAAGGGATTGTAGGCGGCAAATACTGCTAAAAGTCTTGAACACTTTTGGCGACGAATATAAGTTGTCATAGAAAGTCATAAACAAAAATTTCTATAGCTTTTCTGTGACGAACTTCAATGTATTGCGACAAACATATGCACTTTTAGCAATGACATATCTGTCATCGAAAGTTTAATCTTTGCAGCGAATATATATTTTGTTGCCAAAAAAAAAGTTTTGGCGACAAATTCCAAATTTTGCCTCGCAAAACTTAGCCTATCGCTACAAATTGGTGGCGAAAAAAATTTGTCACCAAAAGTTTTTTACAACGAATTTTATACTTTTACCGACAAATTTTTTCTTAACTAAACATCAACATTTTTTAAGTGAGATCAACAATATCACGTGATGTTACCATGCAGTAAGAGCATACTAAATTGAGTGAAATGAATCTCATTGTCTTACATGACGTAGTTATTATATTACCTAAGTAGTTATTAAATTATATGAGATCCATTGCTCACTTATAATGTTTTTATTAAATAATTACATTATGTGACAAAATAAATCCGTTTAGCAGCTATAGATTGAAAACAATCATTGATGATTTCCCCCCCCCCCCCCCTCTATTTCTTAGTCTAATATTGTATGAATTCTTGTATAATTAGAAATTTTTTACTTAGTTTTGCAAGCATATGAATCAAGTTGAATTCTTAGTTCATAGAAGACCCGTAAGAAATTGGTTTTGTTCACAAAGAAACATATTCGAATTTTTGATTTCGAGTTCAAGGATTAAGTGTGTCAACCTAAGCGGAAGATATTTAATAAACATCATACCAGTTAAACATAAAATAAAATAAATTAAAATTATATAATACTCAGCAAAAATCGAAGCATCGTCACCTGGACAAAAACGTCAATGTCCTGTAAATCGACGCCCACTTCTATTATAAGAGTAATGATATGTATCCAAAATTTATAACCCAAATTTGCATTTCAAATCAAGGAGGATCATTGGATCAATAGATTCCATTTAAAAAAGTTGATGAAACCCATTAATTCAATGGTCCTCTTTGATTTGAGATGCATATTTGTGTTACAAATTTAAATTATATAGCATTATTTCTATTATAAGAAAAATAATATGTATTTTAAATTTATAACTCAAATTTACATTATAAATCGAGGGAACCATTGTATTATAGGAGTACCATTGAATTAGTGGTTCTATTTAAAAAAGGTGATGGACCACGAATTCAATGGTCTGAAATTAACGCCCAAAGGGTTACAACCTTACACGCTGTTCTCAAAGTCGTCGTCTCAAACGTCAGAGAGTCCAACTCTCATCCCCATAAAATGTTAAGGCCCCCTTGCACTAGTTGCGTGCAAATCTCTTTCAATTCCAACCCACAAATTCCTTACACAGACTATCTTTGTTGTACATTAGACTAAAGAGACACGACGCGCCGCCGCCATGGTGCACTGCCACATCCTTTTTGTAACGTTTCCGGCACAAGGCCACATCAACCCTTCTCTCCAATTCGCCAAGCGACTCATTCAGATGGGCGTGGAGGTCACTTTCGTCACCAGCCTCTCCGCCCACCGCCGCATGACCAAAACCACTGGACCACCAAAGGGTTTCAACTTCGCCACCTTCTCCGACGGCTATGATGATGGTATCAAACGAAGTGATTTTGATCCCAAAAAATACATGTCAGAGATCAGGAACCGTGGATCACAAACTCTCAGGGAAATCATCAACGCTAGTGGCAATGAAGGTCGTCCGATCACCTGTTTGGTCTACAGCCTCCTCCTCCCTTGGGCTGCAGTGGTGGCGCGTGAGTTTCATATCTCAGCTGCACTTCTTTGGATTCAATCAGCCACAGTTTTGGATATATACTACTATTACTTTAATGGCTGTTTTGCTATCAATGTCGAAAATTGCGAAGACCCATCATGGTCAATTGAGTTACCAGGATTGCCATTGGTAAAAAGCCACGACCTTCCCTCCTTTATACTTCCTGCAAACTCAGACATATTCAATACTCTCCAATCATTTAAAGAGCATGTTGAAACACTAGATGAAGAAACCAACCCAACAGTTCTTGTTAACTCTTTCGATTCACTAGAACCAGAGGCCTTAAAAGTCATCGATAAGTACAATTTGATTGGGATTGGGCCGCTAATTCCTTCTGCCTTCTTAGATGGAAAAGACCCATCAGACACTTCTTTTGGGGGTGACCTTTTTGACAAATCAAACGCATATACCGAGTGGTTGGACTCGAAGCCTAAATCATCGGTTGTTTATATATCGTTTGGAAGCCGTTTGTCTCTACCAAAGAGGCAAATGGAAGAGATCGCACGAGGGTTGTTAGAGAGTTGCAGGCCATTTTTGTGGGTAGTTAGAGCGAAGCAGAATGGAGAAGAGGAGAGAGAAGAAGATAAACTAAGTTGCATGGAGGAATTGGAGCAACAAGGGATGGTAGTGCCATGGTGTTCTCAACTGGAGGTATTATCACACCCCTCACTGGGATCTTTTGTCACACATTGTGGGTGGAATTCTACATTGGAGAGTTTGATTACTGGGGTTCCGGTGGTGGCGTTTCCTCATTGGTCTGATCAGACGACCAACGCAAAAATGATTGAAGATATGTGGAAGACGGGGGTGAGGGTGAAGCCAAATGGAGAAGGAACTGTCAAGGGTGATGAGCTTAAGCAATGTATAGAGATGGTTATGGGAGGTGGAGAAAGAGGAGAAGAAATGAGGAGAAATGCTCGGAGATGGAAAGATTTGGCGAGGGAAGCAGTGAATGAAGGTGGATCTTCGAACAAAACTCTCAAGGCTTTTGTCCAAGAGATCAGAGAAGATGGTCAGTGATTATAATTTGTACCCTATTTTGTTGCAGCTTGTGGGTGTTTTTGCTTGGCAGAGTTTAATTTGTTCATGTCTGGTTTTTCCTTTTAATTTTTTTGGACTAGTAGCCTAGGTACAAAATTGCACTTCTTCCATCATAGAAGGCATTTAGCCAAGGTATTCATTTACGGTAAAGTGATGGTATTCACTCCTCATGTCTTCCTCCCTTTCCCATTTCGTTTGATGGCTTCTTTCATGATAGATTGTAACAAAATTGTGTTTCCTATTTAGAAAACACCAGAAGTAGTGGAAAAGTAATCGCTCTTAGAATGCTTACAAGACTTTGTGATGCAAATGAGTGGCAAGATTTTTGGTATTTTATTGAATGTGGACAATGTCATTCTATTATGGAATTTTGGACGATTTTATTTTATTTCCTATTTTAAGTAGAAAATTATGTTATTTTATTTTTTTGGTTTCCTAATTTTATTAGGATCCTAGTTTCGGTTTAGATTTTCAGTATAATTTATTTATAGTCATGTAAGGGTTAAACAACTTTTGATTATTAAATACAATTAAAAGAGTTGTTTATTTTCTTTCCAATTGCTCTCTTATTCTTAAGAATCAATTGAGTTATTGAAGTGTTAGAATTATGACTGTTAATCAAGCTAAACTACTCGAGTTTGATTTGAGTTCGGCTCGAATTCGACTCGTTCAGGCTCGATTCGATTTTTAAATGAGCTAAAACTTGAACAAGTTTTTAGGCTCGTTTAAAAAACAAGTCTTACAAGTTCGCCTCAAACTCAACAGGTTCGACTCGTTTATGTGCAAATACTTGGGCTCAGTTCGGGTTCGACTCGTTCAGGCTCGGCTTGTTTCCTAAACGAGCCAAACTTGAATAATTTTTTAAACTCGATTAAGAAACAAGTTTTTCAAGTTTTGCTCGAACTCAACTTGAACTCGTTCGACTATTAGCTATAGTTATAATTAATATTCTTTGTGAATCAATTGGTCTAGAGTAGAAATCTAAACAGGTATTTATGCACAAATAAATAATTTATCTTCATTACCTCTTTTCATTTATTATACTATTATTTCTACATGTTTCCCTATGTTAGTTGGTATTAGAGTTTTTACTACTATTTTGTAAGCCTTAGGGCAAAAGAGCTTTTTGATGATTAAGTATAATTGAGAAAATTGTCTCTTTTTTTTTTTCAATCTTTTTGGTATTCTTGGAAAATAACAGATTTATTGAAGCCTTTAGACACTGGTATTTTTTTTTGAACCAACAGGGTCTAGAGTAGGAATCTAGACCGATATTTGTGTGTAAATCAAGGTTTATTTTCATTATTCTTTTTTTGTTCATTAAACTCTTATTTTTAGCCATTTCCCTGTGTCACTTTGTTAGAGTTTATAAGTGATGCTAAAACTAACAAAGAATTCTAGAAAATATTGAGAAAGTCTTTACCAAGTCCTAGTACACAGCAGAATATATAGGCTCCCAAACCATGCATATCTTTAATAAACTTTAGGGCAGTCCTCTAACTTCTTTTTTTGGAATTATTTGTCCCAAATTACTTACATTTCCCAAAGTGAGGAAATGCAATTGCGAAATAGAGTATGTGCGAAGGTCAAACTACCAGACACTTAAATAATGTTCAAGGGCCTTTTTGTGCAATGGGTTTGGGAGAGTATGCAAGAGTGAGTTTAATAAAAATAGTCCAACAGATCATCACATTCCATATTTGGTTACAGATCTAAGGCATGAGATTGAAATACTGCCCGTAATGAACAATTGAGGTAAAATCCATGTATATGGGCTTCAACAAACCCGGGGGTAGGTATAAAATTAGCTAACCTAGGATATTGTTGGAAAAAGACCCTTCTATTCCTAATTAACTCTCCTATCTAACCAAATAACATCCCAACCCCTGACCCAATCTTCTACAGTGGGCGACGAAAATTTTGGAAGGAAAAGTCACCTCTCCTCTAGTTTGGATAGAAAAGAGTGGCTAGGGATGAATTACAGAGTAAATTCTTCTCTCATCTCAACTCGATCCACTGTAAAAGAAAGGACCCTGAGGTCTAGTGTGTGGCTATATAAAGCCCTTAGTAGCTATTATCTTCTTCATCAACCCCAGCTCTTGGCGATGCAAGGTATGCTTCCTTTTCTTCTTGTTTTGATTTCTGGTTTTTCAATTTTTGTTTGAGGCAGTACTAGGGTGGGGTGGGGCTAGGCTAGTGGTTTAGGGATGTTTCACTGTATTTATTGGTGGGGTAGGGGCAACTGTGTGACATTGGGGGTGGGCAAGGGCTGATGCTGGCGGTGGAGATTCTTGGCAATGGTGGTTCCTTAGTTTAAGGCAACGGGGAGAGGTGTGTTGACTCAATACAACCTAAGAGGAGAGTGAATTTGGTTGTAGAAAAATTTATATTTTCTTTGATTCATACTAATGATGCAATTTAAACAATGATATGATAGAAAAAGATAACGTATATGATAAGCTATGTAATATGGATGTAAGTAAGTAATAGGGAAGAAGAAAATAAACAAGATTTATAGAGGTTTGACCCCAACCATAATATCTCAATTGCAAGATCATCACCATTCATAGCACTCTTCAATAATTTTGTAACGCATTCATAGCCTCAAAAAGTCTTCCTTCTTCAAGCCTCACAATGCATTTTTATAGTGGAGGCAAATGCATAAGGGAAGGTGGCCCAAAAGTAGCCATTAGAGGCTCTAATGAACACATCCGGAAGGGTTTCTGGAAGGTTTCATGATTTTTTAGAGAGTTTTGGTGGTCTTTCTGATTTGCATTCAGAATTCCGAATTCTTTATCCAGAACTTCAGAATTTTTAAGATAGTTTAAGCTTGATTGATGAGAGGACAAAATCAAGGCCTACGAGTAGTTATGTATTTAATATAACACTTATTAACTATCTTCTTTAAGATACACTTTATATCTAGAATTCAAAAGGATTTAAGCATGACTTGAATTAATATTCTTAATCATATATGACTTGCATTTTTGTGAGGTTCGTAGTGTTGCTCTTACACACAAAGGTAACATACTTCATGGTGTTTTTATGATGCTAGATATTTAAGCACATATCATGTATGTCATTTTATATTAAACTACAACATATGTGAATTTGGAATTTAAGGGTGATACTTGGACTGGCGCCTTGATAGGATATCAAATATCTTGACCTTAGACATTGAATGTCCTTGGTGTTTAGTCTCCTCTAGACTAATTAGGCTATGTTGATATTGTCCACTTGTATAATATGATCACTTGAAGCTTAATGTGCAATACCAGCTTTAGAAAGGACCATGTCCAAAATGCAGATATTGAATTAGAGCTTGTTAGAAAGGTTTTAATGATGACTTGATGTTTTGTATTAAATATGCTAGAATTTAAAAGCTTTGAAGGTCAAATAATTCATTGACATATCTTTAGATTATGCTTTGGATTATAGTTATCCTTATGGTGTACGAACACTTGAATAATAAGTACTTGGTGGACTTCATTATTGTTGTTAGATATATATTTGTAATTGGTTAATTTTTTAGAGTTCATTGTAAATTTCAACCTATTCCATCGTTATGATGCTATAAAATTGAAGATTTGAAATCGTCATTCCCCGCAAGGGGGGGGGGGGGGAGGGGGATCAAACATCAAAACTATATCATTCACACTACGTATGCACTTTCAAGCTAAGGACAAATGTAATGACCTAAAGTCCTAAGATGATTTCTTGGTTTAATAGACTTAGGAGGATTAGAGTTAAAATAGGATTAGAGATTATTAATCCGTGTATGACTTTTGGGTGTTTTTAAATGAAAAGATTTTCTAAACAATTTTATATTTTGAAAACATAGTTTGAACCATTAGCAGACACCTTTTGAGCAACATCCTTTAGTGCTCAAGAGGATAAGTCATTTGCTTTGTTTTAAACTTAAAAAATTAGTAGGGATCACTCTATGCTCGTCAACATTCGCTAGAGTGGTCTCTTTATGACTTACGGAAGAAAAATAAAAAATGTCAAATGAAAGAGAATATGGCTTGCCCTCTGGGGTCGCTTGAGCAATCTCTAAGGTCACTCGAGCAGTCTCCAAAGTCGCTCAAGTGGTTTACTCTCCTAGGTCGGTTAAAAATACAATTTTCATTCTCGTGACCATTGTTATATGGCCACCTTCCCATCGATCGAGTAGTTGTTCGCGAATCTAAGTTTTTTTGTTAATCAAGAATATACTCAGTCCAAACCTGTAAATAAAGCGTGTCTTTTCTTCAGCTATGGTAAGCCTCTTGTAATCCTTTTGAGAATAAAAACTCATCTGCTACCTAAAAAAGTTCCACCACAACTATAGATTCCTAAGACTCAAGGCTACCTTTAGAGAATCTTTTGCAGAAGTGAATCCAATTGATGCTATACATAACGTCAGAGGAGATCCTTTGGAGGAAAGATATATTGAAGGAATGGAGTATCTAACCATGATATTAGTTGAGATATAACACTCAAGTCCTTACATGTTAACTTTGGTGTAGTGGATTAGATTTTGGTGAAACGAGAAGGTTCCCTACAATTTTTTCTCAAAAAGTGTTTTCCACGTCAACAAATACTTATGTTCTTTATTGCTTATGTTTATACACTTATGATTGTTTGCACCCATGCACAGTATGTGTTTGTATAAATGATTGATTGATATTTATTTCATCCATAGTTGCATTTGGATTTTGGAATTGCATGAGATTGAGTGTTTGAATGAATTAATTGAACAATTAATAACACCAATCTTCATAGGTTCATTGGGTCGTGGTGACTAAAATGGGTTCTCACCATTAATTGCTAAATTCAAGTTAGAAGAGCTAATTGAGATAGAGTTAGATTTTAATTTGTAATTGATTATGCTAAAAATCGAAATACCTATCCCCCCCCTCTTTAGGTAGTGTCATGCGCTCCATGTGTATAATCGCGAGAGAAGATCCACATCATTTCTCTCCCTTCTCGAAACAAAAGGTTTTTATGATATATATATTTACATAATTTGCTTGAAAGAGAGGGTGAATTAGGTTGTCTGAGTTAATGACAAATATTTATTTTCTTTGATTCATAATGATGATGCAATTTAAACAATGATATGATAGAGAAGATATTTTGTATGATAAGCTATATAATATGGATGAAGTAAGTAAGTAGTAGGGAAAAAGAAAGACAAATAAGATTTATAGAGGTTTGGCCTTAACCACAATGGCCAACGTCATCTCTTCTGCCTCCTCCAATGAGCTTCTCTTTCACGATCTCAATCTCTTTCAATGGGTGAAGATAAAACCCATTACAACATTCCTCTTCTTTTGTAGGTGAAGACACCCCCTTACAATTTCAATCTTAATCAATACAAGAAATTCTCTCTTCTTTCTACAAGATGTTCACTCTTAAAGATTACAACAAGACAAAATAATACAAGAGTTAATACAATCTCAATTGCAAGATCATCACCATTTGAAACACTCTTTAATGAATTTTTAACTCATTTATAGCCCCCCAATAAGTGTTAAAAAAATCTTCCTTCTTCATGCTTCACGATGCACTTTTATAGTGGAGGCAATGCACAAGAGAAGATGGCAAAAAACTAGTTGTTAGAGGCTCTAATTGACACATCCGAAAGGCAATCCAACATTCCAAATAGGTTTTCAGAAGGCTTCATGATTTTTCAGAGAGTTTTGGTGGTCTTCTAGTTTGCTCCCGTAATTACGGATTCCTCATCCGGAAGTTTGGATCTCCCTCCCGGTTGTCTAGTGTTGTGCATTTATCTCAACTTCCAAGCGAATTTTGTCCACAAAAGTTCGAACTTGACAACTCCTATTTCAGACAAAGTTATAGCCATTGAAGTATTCTTTCCAATTCCACAAGAATCTAGTCAATTGGACATTGCAGTAGAAAGTTATTTCCACATAACCAAGACTATATCAAATTGATTAATTTGAGCATTCTTCCTTCTTGGCTTGATTCTTTCATTCATTTGCCTTAATCCTTCAATCTTACTATCAAGAAACAAAATTATCTTCTAACTTCAACGAGGATCATATAAGTATCATCATGAACTTCTTCAAGTTCTCTAGTTATAACTATCAAACTGACAAGGTTGTTGCTTAAGCTTCTCATACTCATTCCATCCAATTCTTCTCATCTTCAATCAACCACTTTAGCAATGCTCATTCTCTTCATTTCTTTACATCTTCCCATCTAATTGAGCATTTAACCAATGCACATATTTTCTTTTGTTTCTTCATATCTTGTGTAGTACATTGTTTATCCAAGCTTTCTCATCGATCCAGTGCAACACTTTACAACTAAACTTTCATGAACATGATTAATAATACAAGAGTGTTTGTTATCATTAAAACCTTTCTTAACCAAATAGGGTCAAAAGAGTGGGGCTGCTTGTTGTGATGGTTGTTGTGTTGTTCACCGTATTTGGTACTTATGCATGTAATGAAAAACATGACAATGGTGGTAGAGAAGAAATAATATGTTGTTTTCAATGGCCGATGGGTGAAAATTGAAAATACTTGGAAAGAATGTCATGGCCTTGTGAATGGATATCCTAACACTTTATATATATTGTTTCCTTCATATGAAGCAACCGAGGAAACCTTAATCGAAAGCAAAATGTGGCACTTTGTTTTGTACAAAAAAAGACTTTTAGAATTTAAAATATTAAAAAAATTCTACAATAAAAAAATTGTTTTTTTTAAAATTCCCTCTGTGGACAGATACGAATATATATCAATTGTACATGCATCAAGATACACATAACCTCAATTGCGTGAACAACAAGAGGGAATCCTAGCCCATAAACTGAAATCAACTCCTACACCGCAATACAACTCAAAATTGAAAACCCTCTATAGATGGCATAAACTAATAAAAGTATGCCGAAAAGGTGGTGGTCCGGAAGGTCCTTCGTGTGGATTTTCATAGAATACTGTTAGCAATTGTTTTGCGCGATGAATGGAGTTTGTAATTTCTCTCCCTTTTACCCTCCACCCGCCACTTACAATCCTCGTCCCTCGCTCCACCTACACTACAAGAAAAATTGGTTTTTGCGTCAGCAATTTGTTGACACAAATAGTCTATCTGCTAATGCAAAAAGTATTTGTGTCGACAATCATATTATTTGAGTCGATAAAGAGGAGAATGCAAATAATGGGCGATGCAAAAAGTAACCGACTCAAAAATGTATTAGCATCGGGAAATAGCCGATGCAACAACAAAAAAAAAAAAGTGAGACCAAATATTGATGGACGTAAATTTGTTGCGTTAGTAGCCATTTTTGAGACAAAAAATAAGTTTTTGTGTTGGCAAAGTGCCGAAACAAATAATGTATATTTGCATTGGCACTTTGCCAACATAAATGGTCAAAAAAAAAATTTCTTGTGCTTTGGCATTTGCAGACTCAAATATTATTCTATAAAATTTTTGCTATTTAAATATTCATCTTTTAATTGGTGATTTGCCACCGCAAATACTTCCCTTAAAACATTTTTTAAATTTTTTGGACCTAATCCTGTGCATGCATAATTGTACACATTTTCTGTAAATTTTAACTGTCACAAATAAAATAATCTAAAAAATTATAAGCATGGATCATTAATCATTATGGATAAAAATATTTCAATATCCATAAAAAAAGTATCCGTCGAACAAAAAAAAGAAAGTAGTCTCTCTCAATGCACTAAAAAAAAAAATCTCTCCCAATACACCATCCGCCCTTTGTCGATAACTTGCAAAAATATGATTTTTGTTATTTTGTTGTCAATTTTAAGACAGATAACTAAATACAAAATAGATATACTAAATATTCATCCCAGTCTGATTAATAAGGTGAAGTAGAACATGCACAGATTTCATGAAGTTTCCTTCTTCTCCCTTTAGATTCAATAGGTAAGCGTTTAAACGTGAAAAATAATATGGAAGCATTTGTATGAAAATCCACGACACCTGGTTCACAATAGAGCTAAGGTGACGTTTCCCAAGCAAGAACAATATATGAAGTCAGAACAATACCATAAAACTAATTTATGAGTGCATGATACAAGGGCAACCCAACCTAAACCTCTCATGCTCTATCCCTATTCTAACACAAGGGCATGTCACATTTGAGCATGTCAAGCTCGTTATTCAATTTGCATCATAGAAACAAAAACTTTTTGAGAAAATTTTGGACACAGTCGTTTTAGTTTATTGTATCCTCAAGAATATTAAAAATATCACTGATACCCTTTCTAATTTATATTTAAACATTACTCACACACACTGCCATTAAATCACCATTTATAACAAAAAACATTCATCCAAAATACAAAAAATGTCCTTACATAAATCCCAAACAATTTTTTAATAAAAAATTTTATTAAAATTACAGTTGATTAAAATTTATTTTTTTACATATTAAAATTTGAGTTGATTAAAATTTATTTTTCTATATATTAAAATTTGAGCCCATTAAAATTCGATTCGAGCTGATTAAATTTTATTTTTTTGTACGTATTAAAATTAAAGCCTTTTAATTTTTTTTTATGTATTAAAATTTGAGCCGATTTTAGCTCTACCTGAGTTGTTAGCACCGATTAAAATTTGCTTTCGAGTCAATTAAAATTCATATTTTTTTTGCTTATTAAAATTCTTATCAATTAAAATTCGATTCATTAAAATTTGATTCAATTAAAATTTATATAATGTATTAAAATTTGGGTTGATTAAAATTCAATAAGTGTTTATTAAAATGTGATTTGAGTTGATTAAAAATAATTTTTAATTGGCTCAAATAGAATTTTAATCGGCTCAAATTTTAATACATAAAAAAATATAATTTTTAATCAACTCTAATTTTAATACACAAAAAATAAATTTAAATTTGCTTAAATCAAATTTTAATACGGAAAAAAAATTTATAAAACAGATGAGGTCTCATTGAAGATATGTTTATCTAGAGAGGGTGTGGATAAAGTTTGTCCAAAAATATATCATGAACAATTTAGTAAAATTACATTCTAATTAATATTTTTAATCTAGCAAATGTGTCGGTGAAGATTTAAAAAATAGAGGAGTTGTCTTTAAAGATAGATAAACTAAAAGGGTGTAGGTAAAATTTTTCCAAAATTTTTTGAATTGTCAACTACTTTTTCTTCCAATTTCAAATCTCAAACCCTGATCAAACAGATCACACAACACTCGATCCTTTCAAAATGAATCCAATCACTAATCATTAACTCAACTAATGCAAAAGAAAAATCTAATTGAGTATTTGTGGAACTAATAATGGGTTGTGCTACTGAGAGCCATCTTAAAACTAAATGTGCCAGCTACAAGTCTCGTATCAAAAGACAAAAAGAAATAAAGAATTCAACTTCTACTAAGACACCAATCTTATGTGTGCTACAATCTCATGCCACTAATTATGACTTAGATCAATTCTACAGCTTCTTTAACACAATTTCAGCAACTAACATCAATTCAACAGCTTCTTTAACACAATTTCAGCATATGAATAAAATTCTAGCGGCTAAGATTCACTAATTGTGACGCACATATGCAAACAACGACTCCCTAATGTTGAATCTTCCTTGATAAAAACTAAGGCATATTCGCAGTTTCATGTGGAGTTTACATTCACATATGAAATTCGATCTAGTGTGCCCAACAGATGAACAATAATCTCACCACAAATGACAAACCACTAACAAAAATGAATGCCAAAATCCTTTCTATTTCATCAAAACTCAGTCCATCAAAAGACAAGAACAAGAAACAACTTATCTCAAATTTCAGCATCATGCACACAAAAAAAACAGCCATTAAAACAAACAATTGGAGCTGCAGCTCCGTCACGACCACCCACTGCAGCCCGAACAATTCACAATTAAACAACAATTAAGGCATATACATCACGACAATTACAATATGCATACACGGCATATCAGTGATTACACAACACTTCATATCTTTATAATAAGCAACTAGAATCAGCAATTACACTATACAATACTTCCCTAATGTAGTTTAACTCAATTAAATCCAAATTTTGTATCAGCTTCTAAATTTTTCTTTTTTTTTATTGAGAA
Source organism: Ilex paraguariensis (assembly GCA_963454935.2). NCBI lineage: Eukaryota > Viridiplantae > Streptophyta > Magnoliopsida > Aquifoliales > Aquifoliaceae > Ilex > Ilex paraguariensis. Next base: position 175,608 of record CAUOFW020000126.1, on the reverse strand, counting down.
TATTCATTCATCAGTAAATATTTAATAAAACAGTTACATTACATCAACAATATCATATAATATTATCATTCAATACGAACACAATAAATTGGGTAAAACAAACACCTTGCTCTTAGGAAAATTGATTCTACAATTTTTCCAAAAAATTCACCAATCCTTTTTCACCCCCTTCATGCAAACTAGTTATTCTGTATTTGGAATCATGCCTACAAAATCAAAAGGCTTTATCCACTCCTTGAAACAAATCGTAAATTGAATAAATATTTCAAAGTCAAACTTCACTGATATGCATACTTTATTGTTGAATTCAATATCCAGGATGGTGTAATAAATGTTTTGGATAGTGAAACACCCACTAATTTTGCGAAAAAAGAAAAAGAAAAAAAAGACAGTCTAAATAAAATCTAAATTTCAGTGTTTAAAATTGGACAATGAAATATCCAGTCACCACAACACAACCACCTAGATGTCAATGAAATTGAGTGTTTTTCATTGTTCTAGACGGTAGTAAAATGAGTTCTAATGATGACAATGAAGTAAGTTTCGATCTCAAAGTCTTGGACAGTGAATTAAACCTAATTTGAATGAATTGCAAATAAAAAGAAAAGGGTTTTTTTTAGAGAGTTAAATTAAAATTTCAATGTCCAATTTCATAATCCATCAAATGGCGAAAGATCGAAATATGGGTACAGTAGGTTTGTTTTCTTTTGTTTTTTTTTTTTTTTTGATTCAACTGTCAGGGGTGTCTAAGTTAATTTTTATGCACTTCGATTAATTCTCTCTCCAATCCGATCAAAGACAGGTCATCCACGCCAGAACTAAAATATTCATGAGTAATAAATCAGGTAGAAACCATAAAACCAGGCAGGTCACAAGATTCAACACATAATTCAAAATTCGAATTCAGCTAATGTACTAAAAAGTCAACACTTAAGTAAATGGAAATATGTGAATCAGTAGTGTACCAAAAATTCAACTGTCATGAAATGTCATTATGTGTGCACATGCCTTAAACGTCAAGCAACACATAATAAATGGAAACGGTATTTTGACGTTGTTGATCTATGCATATACTAATTGAGTTAACTTTGTTAATGATAAAGTCGGTAGTAGCACATAATATACAATTTGATTTTTTTTTTTATTTCGCTAAAATATGTATGATGGGTAGATTATAAATAGTTCAACTTGCAAGTCTTTTTTGGGGCTAATTAAAGAATTCCTCGGGAAGGTATGGGGGAGCAATGAAATTCCTTGATATATGCAAGTCAAATTTGTAATTCCTAATCATTCTCTCTTCCATGGGTTTCACTTGGGATAGGCTTAAAAAGGGCAAGTGGAGGCACCCCATTATTTTGAATAAGGATACATTTGCAGATTAATATATTACAATGATACATGCCCATCTTACTATGTGAGAGAAAATTACACAAACATGTTGCCGGATTTTGATTTATTACACTTGTGCCCCTTGTTTTTTAGAAATTATAGTGAAATCTCACTGTCTAACAGTAACGTTGATGGAAACAATAAAACGACAAGTTACCCATTGTCAAAATGGACATTGATTACAATACGACCCAACCCAAACCCTAAGAACTCTCTCTCTCTCTCTTTCACACACACACACACACAGAGAAACCATGTCTTTGTTTCTGTTAGGTAACAATGGAGAAGAGAGAAAGACAAGGAGAAGAGAGAGAGAGAGCAAAAGTGGGGGAGAAGAGAAAGAAAATTTCTAAAAAATAAAGAAACCAATGTGATATGCTCAAGGGTACTCTGATAATTAAAAAAAATTGAGTTAGATTGAACTAAAAGACAAAAAAGAGCATTTTACTTGTCTTTAATGCCTTGAAAGTATATTGCTTAGATTTAATAGCTTAAAAGTGTCTAGTTTTAGTTTTGACCAATTTTCACTTATTAGTTCAAATATATGGGGTAGTTATTAGAGATGACAAAGGACCGGAGAAAAACATGTATTCGTTCAAATTTGTCCTGTTTGGACTGAAGATGAACTATATGTATTGGATGGTGGACATATACGAGAATACTCGTATTAACCCGTGCAGGGATGGACTTATCCTTACCCCCGCACCGTCCCCGTTCCCGCCCCCGTCTCCGTTACCCGTTAAATAAAAATGTATATATATAAATAAAAAAATAAACTCCCAATTAAAAACCCTAGGCCTAACTTATTCTTCTTCCTCAATCAACGCCGCCCCCTCTCTTTGTCTCTCACACACATATGGTTATCAAGATTAAGCAATTTTTATGGAATTGTAGAGATAATTATCATGATGAAGCAATTTTCATAGAATTGTAACTAATTATCTCTCAGAATAATTTCCCTTGTTTTAACATAATTGAATGCAAAGAAAAGAAGGCATACTATCTGATGTTGTGTGTGTTATCATGAATTTGGCATTGCATGCTGAATAAACCGAAGTATATATTTCTTGTGCTACAATAGACGTGCATTTTTTAAGTCTAATTTTTTATAGCTTCAATGCATGGTACAAATGTTGCTCCTGATGTGTTTCTTTTGTGCTGTTGGAGCATTGGATTTATTAAAACATTAGGATGTTTATTGGATTTAGAGATATTCAGTTAGAGTTATCATTTACCACACTTTTTATATTGTTACATCTTCTATTCTGATCATAGAAAAAAAAAAAGAAGCTATTTTTAATCTTTATTTCTGATATTTCAATATGCTTATAATGTCATCCATTTAACTATGCATGACTGTGTTTGATTGAATCCTTGAACTCGATTGGTTAATCTATTTAATTGTGTACTCAACTAAATTGTATTCTTGAGCTATTTAATTGTTAGATGCTTCGCTTGCTCATTTTTGTTTGATTATTTATATTGCTTAGTTGATTAAGTAGGAATAGCTAATTATGTTTGGGCTTGGGTAGGTACAGGGGAAGCGGGGAAGGGGACAGGGAAGGAGATTATAAATTTACCCGCAGACGGGAATGATGATAAAAATTATACCCATTAACGGAAATGGACCAGGGATGGACGAATATTTTTTAAACAGATACGGAGATGAAGACTATACCCCCGCTCCCGTTTCGGTCAATTGACATCCCTAGTAGATATCAATTGCTCACTTATTATATTTTTATTTGATGATAACACAACATGACGATTATGACATGGTGTTACTGTTCCTCTCAATATTTATTACGTGATAGTACTGGTACCCACAAAAAGTGTACCTGTATTCCAAATTTTACCTTATTTTTTTCTGTTTGGACACTTCTCATGCCTCATAATCCGTATGGTTTGGAACCAGGTTTCATTTAGTCACATGGACAATCAATAATTCTTGGAATTGGACAATCAAGATACCCACCCCATTAATGATTAAGTTTACCTCATTTATCTAATCCAATTAAACTATTAAATATATATTTCAAAAAAATCGAAACAAAAGTAGTAATTGAAACAAAATTTCAATGTCCCAAGGTGATCTAGAATATTTCGAAGTGTTTGATATATTTTGACATATTTTCACCAATGTCGTCCAAATATTTTGAGACGTTCAAAGATATTTTTGATATATTTTGACTAATATTTTAAAAATAATTATTAATTTTTTATTTATTTTTATTCTGTTTCTGAAATATTTATGTACTGATATAATACACTGAAAAGAAATTTTAATTATTGTGAGATCACAGCAATTGTTCTGGGAAAGCCGAGACATTAAACATGGAATCATGCAAGAGCCATGAAAAGTAGAAGAACATTGAATTTCAACATATACACATCAGACCACAATAAAAAGATTACAAAAAGAAAGACATTTCAAAAATAAAATGATGTGTTTCAAGACATAAAGGGAAGCTTTTAAAAAATAAATATGAATTTCAATTGAGAAAGAAGGGAAGATCTGAAACAAAAGAAGTATTAAAGCAGGCAAAAAAGTGGTGTTGAAATAGGTTTGCAAAGCAACATTTACATGTAAAAGCATACTTTGCTTGTATTACCAGATCCCCAGTCTATCATTGTAGGTGGTTTGCTTGCCGGCACCATTCATTAATTAAATTGAAAGTCCTTGAGATAAATACATATGGTCTTTTGTCACACAATATTTATTTTTGTGTTGTCTATTTCATGGGCCATATCTGAAATTAAGAAATTTCTAATGGGTCTATGTAACTTTTTCCGTCCCTGTCTTTTGTTTTGTCTATCACATAGTGTGTCTCAAGTTTGAATAAAGAGTAATGTATTAGATAGCATGAATTTAATAGTTTGAAGTAAAATAATTAAATGAGGTGAAAAATGAGATTTAGGACGTGGGAATAGCCTCACATATACAATTATTGATAATTTTTTTTTTTTTAATTCTCTATTTCCTTATCTAATATTCTATGAATCGTCTGACTGTTAGAAGTTTTTTAGTTAATTTTGCATGAATGTGAATCAAGTTAGAATTCTTGGTTCATGGAAGGCCCTCAAATAATTGGTTTTGTTCATTAGAGAAATTAAATCCAATTCTTGATTTCAAGTTCACATACTAAGTGTGTTTTTATAAACATTATACGAAATAAGTATTTAAACAAATTAAATTAAAATTAATTAATAGTCGAGGAACATTGTCACCTCGATAAAGATTGTGGCGCCAATTCCCTGTCAATCGATGCTCACTTGAATTGAAAAATATTTTTTGAACTTAAAATGTAAACAATTAATCACAATTATTGAATAAACATGAAGCACTAATTAATACCGGGACTAGCATAGAAATAAATGACAATAATTGATAAGTTTATATGGTAAGTCTCTTTGAAAGTCTCCTCTCAAAGTCGTCATCTCAAACGCCATAGAGCCCAACTCATTCCCATATAATCTTAAGGACCCCATGCACTTCTTCCATGCAAATCCCCTTCACTTCTAACCCAGAAGTTCATTGCATACTTCCTCACGTTTACTATACGAAAACAATCTTTGTTGTACATTAAGATTAAACGAACACCACGCACCGCAGCCATGGTGCACTGTCACATCCTTCTTGTAACACTTCCGGCACAAGGCCACGTTAACCCATCTCTCCAATTAGCCAAGAGACTCATTCAGATGGACGTCGAGGTCACCTTCGCCACCAGCCTCTCCGCCCACCGCCGCATGACCAAAACCACTAGACCACTAAAGGGTTTCAACTTCGCCGCCTTCTCCGACGGCAATGATGATGGTCTCCCACGAAGTGATACTGATCCCAATCAATACATGTCAAAGATTCGGAACCGTGGATCTCAATTTCTCAAGGAAATCATCAAAGCCAGTGCCAACGAAGGCCGTCCAATCACTTGCTTGGTCTACAGCCTCCTCCTCCCCTGGGCTGCAGAGGTGGCGCGTGAGTTTCACATTCCAGCGGCACTTCTTTGGATTCAACCAGCCACAGTTTTGGATATATACTACTATTACTTTCATGGCTTTTTTGATATCAATGTTGAGAATTGCAAAGACCCATCATGGTCAATTGAGCTACCAGGACTGCCACTGGTAAAGAGCCATGACCTTCCCTCCTATATACTTCCTTCAAACTCAAACAAATTCAATCCTCTCCAATTCTTTAAAGAGCAGGTTGAAACGGTAGATGAAGAAACCAACCCAATAATTCTTGTTAACTCTTTCGATGCACTAGAACCAGAGGCCTTAAAAGCCATCGATAAGTACAATTTGATTGGGATTGGGCCACTAATTCCTTCTGCTTTCTTAGATGGAAACGACCCAACAGACACTTCTTTTGGGGGCGACCTTTTTGACAAATCAAACACATATATCGAGTGGCTGAACTCGAAGCCTAAATCATCGGTTGTTTATGTATCGTTTGGAAGCATTTTGTCTCTACCAAAGAGGCAAATGGAAGAGATTGCACGAGGGTTGTTAAAGAGTTGTAGGCCATTTTTGTGGGTAGTTAAAGCGAAGGAGAACGGAGAAGAGGAGAGAGAAGTAGATAAACTAAATTGCATAGAGGAATTGGAGCAACAAGGGATGGTAGTGCCATGGTGTTCTCAATTGGAGGTATTATCACACCCTTCACTGGGGTGTTTTGTCACACACTGTGGATGGAATTCTACATTAGAGAGCTTTGTTACTGGGGTTCCGGTGGTGGCGTTTCCTCATTGGTCCGACCAAACGACAAACGCTAAAATGATTGAAGATGTGTGGAAGACGGGGGTGAGGGTGAAGCCAAACGGGGAAGGAACTGTCGAGGATGATAAGCTTAAGCAATGTATAGAGATGGTTATGGGAGGTGGAGAAAGAGGAGAAGAAATGAGGAGAAATGCTAAGAAATGGAAAGATTTGGCGAGGGAAGCAATAAGGGAAGGTGGATCTTCGGACAAAAATCTCACGGCTTTTTTCAAAGAGATCGGAGAAGATAGTCGGTGATTGTAACTTATTTTGTTGTAGCTTGCAGGTGTTTTTTCTTGGCAAAGTTCAATTTGTTCGTGGTTGATTTTTCCTTTCACTTTTTTGTACTTGTAGGGTGCAAAATTGCAAGCAAATTCTTCCATCATGAAAATGCATCCTTACTGGAACCAGTGATGGTATTTTTTTTTTGTTTTTTTTGGTCAAATACTATTATAGGGAGGAGTAATCCGAGATTCGAATCTGTAATTTTAAGTTTTAACAACGAGTGTGCGACCATTAAACCAATCATTAAACTTACAAATGATTGTATTCATTCGTAGGCTAAATCTCACTTCACATTTTGATTCTTAATTTGTAACTTCAAACATTAAAATTTTAATTTGCTCCCTTAATGATATGAATTAGTAGTAATGCTGACCTGACCCAACATGCGTTCAATTTATAAATTGAAATACGTGAGATGCAAGTGTTTTGAGTATGAGAATAAGATATGTCCATTATTGCAGATCTTCGTTTACAATCAATTCAAGACCATTTTGTATATTAAAAAATATGATTTCATTAATCAGATAGAAGGTAACTCTAGCATATACAAATTACGTGATGCGCTAATAGTTTGCGAATTTATGTATAACCCATGTTCGAAGCATTTGCACGTGCTTCAATTTATGACGCAAAACAAAATAACAATCTGAGTTAGGTCCATATTCATACCAATTCAAAAATTTGAGAATACAAATTAAGATTTTTAATGTTTGAGGATACAAATTGAGAGTCAAAATATCTTTCGTGATGCAAAGTGAGATAAACCCTTCACTCCTCATGCCTTCCTCCCTTTCCCATGTCGTTTGATGGCTTCTTTCGTTGAATGATTTGTTTTTTTTATTTGCTCAATTAATGACTTTGCCCAAACTATTTTTTTTAATGACTAGTTAGTACACACGTGTGTTGCATGTGAACCATTGACTTACGTGTTTCATTTTTGTTTTAATTTTTTTATTTTACATTCAATTGTTGTGTCTAAATTGTCCTTAAAAGACCATACACTAAAATTTAAGTACTAAGCTAGATTCCAATTGTAAAATTCAAAACATTAAGCTAGAGTCTAATGAAAAAACAAGTTAGTATTTATTCTTTACGGGGTTACAACAACAATAATGCATATTAGATTTGATATGCACCTCTTTCTCAATCGGATACAATAGCCATTTCCAAAATTTGAAAAATCTTAATTTAATCCATCTCAAAAACCGATAACTTTCCTTTGTTTCGTCCATGTTAATGATTAAATCCTGACGCCCTCTTCTTTCATTGCAATGGCCAAAGTTTCTTTCATCGTATTAATGCAACCACCACTGACAGCTACTCGTAGATCGAACAACCTCTCCTATCTCAGACTAATATAGGAAAGCAGATTTTAGGAAAAGGTTATCACCATAAGGTGGTGTTCATCTAAAAAAGTCATGGTTTGTGATATACCCAGATTCAAAGGTGTGCTATTTTACAGGGTAAACAAGTCTAATTGGGCCCTCTTTCTTACTTCGTATAGTTTAGTGCAGATGTATCATCCATAAAACCAAGATATTATAAATGTGGTATGATGGTTCTTACCGGGTCCAAATGCTTTATTATAACCTTATGGACAAACAAATTGTAGCTTAACTTAAAGTCTCTTTATTTGAAATAATAACGTGTGTTACATTCCTCAGTACCCATTAAAACAAAACTACTTTTGGGAAACACATAATTGTACATGTTTCTAAACATATCTTTTTTGTTAATAGAGGATCTGTTTTTGTACGAGAGAAACATGACTCAAAAGATGAAAACATCATTGAATTTAAATTATATACATCTCCATGAAACTTATTTTGGTTTTTTTTTTCTTTACAACAAAAATTAGGGCATAACAACCACGTGGTGGTAATTGAAAATGTTAGAGAAGCTCTTTTAGTTTAAAGGTACTTTTTTTTTCGGTCAAAAGCTTAAACATCAAATTATTACAGTTTTCGTACATTGTTGTTCCTTGCATCTACAAACTTTCTCCTCATGACCACCATTCGAGGCACCCATCACAAACTCTCAAACAAAATACATTAAATGAATGAACTGTTAATTTCTCATCGCCAGTGTAGGAAACAAATACAAATTAATACTCGCAAACATCACACCCCAAGCATGTCAATTCAGCCCTCATGATGAAATATCTCTGGCATCTCTTCACTGATAAACAAGGTCTTTGGTCTAAATGGATTCACTCTTACTACCTCAAGGGTAGGAGTATCTGGGTTGTTAAACCACCCCACAACTGTTCTTGGAATTGGCTCAGCATATTAAACTTGAGAGTTCTCGCCAGACCCTTCATTAAGCATCTTATTGGCAATGGTATGAACACTAGTCTTTGGCATGATTCCTTGCACCCCTATGGCCCCTTGTCACTTTTCTGCAACACCACCACCATGGATGAATCTAGCTTGTCAACAAACTCAAAGGTTAGCTTCATTGTCAATGGCAATCAATGGTCTTGGCCAACAATTGTCCATACTGAATTGATAGATATCGTTCAAAACATGCCTTCCTATCAACCAAATCATCTAAGAGAAGACACTGTGAAATGGACACTTGCCCCAAATGGCTTTTTCTCTTCATTATCCGCTTGGAAACAGATTAGGGAGCATCACCCTAGAGTACCTTGGTACCATCTAGTATGGTTTTCTCAAGGCATCCCTAGAATGAGCTTTATACTATGGCTGGCTATCAGACAAAGGCTAAGCACAAGAGATAGAACCCTAGTGTATGCTGCCCAACTTGGGACTGATTGCAGCCTATGCAGCCATTCCCAAGAATCTCACCATCATCTCTTCTTTGCTTACCCTTACTCAAGGTTCATCTGGTGTCATCCGATGCTTTTATGTGGTGAACAATGGCAAACTACTTCATGGCAACTCCTGCTTGATCAAGTTGTTCAAACTTGGAAGGGTAAATCCATGCTCAGAACCCCTTCAAAAGCTATGTCTCTCTGTAGCTGTTTACTACATTTGGAGATAAAGGAACTCAAGGCTCCATAGCCAGCAATCCAAGAATTCCAAAGTCATCTTGCATGCTATTGTCCAAACCATTAGGGACCGAATGCTCTCTCTTAAATTCAAGATCACTCTGAGGAATGAAAGATTACTTCTAACCTGGCAGCTTCCCAGCTCATGCCTGCTATGATGTCCAAGTTTGTTTTGCTTTGTTTTGTATAGGACTAGGGCTAATTCCCTTGAGGTACTTAGCTAAAGCTTGGTACCCCTTAGGAATTCCCCATACTTTTGTTCATCAATGGGGTTTCTCTGCTTGTATTGGCTTTTGTTTTGATGTACATCACAGTTTTTTCACATGAATAAAAACTTTTACTTTCCGAAAAAAAAAATTCACAATATCTTTCCACACTAACTTCAACATTATCTTATTGTCCAATGTCAACCACATTTTAACATCAGTGTTTCACTTCACTTTTCAAAAATCTCACCAGCATACCATTTTTTTCAAGATAAAAATTACGCGTATCAAGATATATCACAATTATATACAATAATTGAATTACAGGAAACCCAAAAGGATATAATTCGTACATACAAGAGAACTACCCAATCAATTTGAAAGGAATTTAAATTACAACAGTTACCCGACAATTTGTTATGAAAAAAATCTAACTTTTAACAATTTATTCGGAGAGCCAGCGTATGTTTGTCTTGTGAGATAAATTGAAGTGTTCATGTATCTTGTACATTTTTTTTTGGTTTCTCCACCTTCAATACCATGCACGCAGGGTGATTAGGAAAATAGCAACAGTGGAAAATAATATTTGGCAATTGAAATGATGACCATTCCTAAATTCCTAAATCTAGAGTCATTTTTGGTGATGGTTCCCATTCTATTTGGTGAATTTGTAAGCCTAGAAGATCATTCCATTGTTACATACCGCCAATTACCACAAACAAAATATGTCCACATGCATAAAAAATGCATAAATTGTTCCTAATGTTTGTAACCAAAAACTTTAAAAACGTTTAGCCCTGAGCCTATGCCCATATCATGAAATCTTGCTTGGACCCTTCTTAGACGGCAAACTGAAAACTTTAACTAGTGCTAGTCTATATTCCAATACTATAGCACTCCTAGAAACATGCATGGGTACCTACACAACTAAAATCTCTGTCAATAGTCTTTCAACCCCTACAACAAATTCAGCAATGCCAAAAATACCACGACGTTGCAATTTAACAAAGTAAAAAGTAAGCAATTTGAGAACAAAGAGCTTTGGTAGAAGTTGAGGAAGTTTCCAATAAGATAGAAGTAAAGTCAGTCCATCGCCAAAAGCTTAAAGCTCGACTACCAATTTTTTCCGTGTTAGAAATCTTAATCTCAACTCTTTTTTACTGAGAATGTTATTTATTTGAGTTAGAATATACTCATTCTATGGTGCTTGCAACCAACAGATACAATATTTTATTTGAATTACAATACTCAGAATAAAAAAATTAATTTCAACTTGTGGCATTAACTAATTTAGTGCCCATGAATAAAGGATACAACGACACTGCATATCACGAGGCTTGACTTGTAAGGATGACAAATGGTTATTAAAATTTCATTTATCTAGGGTTTCCAGGTCATGTTTATTATACAGTAGATAACAGTGCATAACTGACATTATTGATCACATAATTTCAGCACCAATAGCCACTTGTACTAAGTTGATTGTTTTTGTTTGCAGCAGTACATGTAATTTAGAGCAATGTTATGTTTACTATATTATTTATCAAATTTTGTATCCCAAATCATTGTGGGTGGTTGAATTAGTGGAGTTCACTAACTTCCCCCAAACTTTCAATGTATAGGATTTTGACATATCATTTGAGATATAACATTTAGTAAACAAATTTAAAAAACATGTTTTATCTGATGAGAAATAGATCAAAATAATTTAGAAAACCAATGATTGGGTGAAGGGTACTATATCTAGGTAATGGGAGAAATAGAGAAAAATAGTTATTGGGTAGGGGAAAATATATACGTTAGATGTCTATATAAATATTTGTTGACAAAAATTAAACAAACTACGACTACTGTTATTTATCTCAAGAACTACAAGCTACACATTTTGTTTACTACGAGGGGCGAAGCCAAGATTTCTTCATAGCGGGGCAATCATTATGTTGAAGAAAATGATCTAATGACTATCATCAATGCTCGTTGTGCATCACAAATAAATAGTTAATAGGTTTTTCTACTTTTTACTACTTACCTTTTGTGGCCCCTCCCTTGAGGGCGATAATGAGCTCTTTTTTTTTTTTTTTGATAAAGATAATGAGCTCTTAAATCACACTTGGCTCCACACAAGAATTGGGCTCATAAGGGACATTCAACAAACATATATCAATATTTTTACCAAGTAAATGTAGCCATGATTTTTACCAATCGGCGATTGCAAAATCCAAAGCACAGTATAGAGCAAGTTGGACTGGGGAAAATTTTGCCATGAATATCTAATTGGCTGCAAAAGAAAATCCATAAATTTCTAAAAGTCAATGTTGTCGGCAAAAATTCCAATACATCAAAGCATTATCAATAATATTTAAATTACCTCTATATCATCCGACGACTATTTTTGATTGGCACATGTAATTGACATTAAAACTATCTGTTTATGAGAATAACAATAACGGTAATAACAGTGTAAACACAGGTAAGGAATAACTCAAGCACCTTACCCATCATTTCTGGCTTGAAATTCAATCCACCAATTTCATGTTCCATAGTCATAACAAGAGCCATTTCCACCGTTGAAGAACACTTTCCTTCAATTGAATGAAAAGAAAAGTGGGACGGTCAGGTAGCACACAGTATCAGAGAACTTGAGAATTGATAAATAGAGACAAAGCAATACAATAGAGAATTTCAATGGGTGTGCATGATTTAATGCGACACCATGCATCATGCCTTTTGAACTACTTTGGGGATAGGAAGAGGTTGGCGTTGATTCCTTTCATCTGGTTGGTTTTAATCACCACCTGGAGGTGCGGCCTCTAGTAAGAATGTGTGTGTGTGTGTGTGTGAGAGAGAGAGAGAGAGAGAGAGAGAGAATAATGTGCCTTGGAGTGGAATCAACTAATGTATTTAGTGTAATAAGGAACTGGTGTATAAATACAACTGAGAGAGATGTAGCGGTGCTGTATTTAAAATGGCCTAATTGCATTATTGTATATATATATATATATTATGGCATTAAATCTAGAGGATAAGTAAGACATAGTTGTAGTGTTGGAGGGTAAAAATGAAAAAAAAATATTTTTCACGAATGCAGGTATTTTAAAGTAGTATAGATAGATAGGTTATAACAATATTGTCTCCTATTTGAAAAACACTAGTTATAAATGATGATAAAATTAACAAAGAATTCTAGAAAATATTGAAAAAGGCTTTATCAAGTCCTAATACCCAGCAGAATATATAGGCTCCCAAACCATGCATGTCTTTAATAAACTGTAGGACAGTCCACTATTTGTCCCAAATTACTTACAGGAACCTCACTAAAGTATGTGCGAAGGTAAAACCGCCAGACATTCAATAATCTTCAAATGTAATGGCTAGGCCTTTCATTTGCATTACATGTTTATTTATTCGGGTTTGAAGAGAAGCTGGTAATCTGACCAAAAAAAAAAAAGAGAAGCTGTTTTTTTCAGTAAGTAATATAATTTTATAAAAACGAAAAAGGTACATGTACATAGGTGTAACCAAAAGGAATGGTTGATCGTCTTAAAACACGAAAAAAAAAGATCCCCCATCCCATAGCAGAAGAATACATTGTAAAAGCACATTCCAAAAGAAACAAACAAAAAATGACAGAATCAAGCTTAACTGGACATCAATACATGAACAGCAAAATGAAGCACCAAAAAGCAGCATCAAGCAATAGCAACAGCACCAACAACACAGCCACCATCTAGACAATCCAACCAACGCAAGTACCAGCAACAGCAACAGAAAATGCATCCATAGAGAAGCCAGTCCAAGTAAGAGGACAACCACCAAACACAGTATACCAGGAAGAGAACAATCCATGAACATTGCAGATATACATCCAACTTGTGTCACTTCTTGGCCCCATAAGCATGCCCACATAGTGTTTCAAAATCACTTGCCATCCCCAGCATCCAGAACTACCGGCAGCAACAAACAAGAAGCATTCAGCCCCCAATCAGCAAGAAGGCCAGGAATCAGCGTGTAGGCCTGGACAGACCCGCAGCAAAAGACATAAAAAACAGAGCAAAAACAGAGGATGAAAGATCAGCAACAAAAGAAACACCGGAAAGCCAATCCATCACAGCATTGACGCAAAAAGGAGCATCACACCCTCCAATCATTCTCCACAAACAAACGGGTCACAAGCATACCACAGGAAAGGCCAAACACCAAAGAAAAATCAGCCACATTCGGTGGGATCAAAAATTTTGTCAGGCAAGGCCCATTGTCTTTGCAACCATGCATTAGGAATGTTTCTTTTGATTCTACGGCAGGCATGAAGCTTGAGTCTAACATTTTCCACAATCTCCTTATAAATGGATACAACATCTCAATAGGAGTTTTTAAAGACCCTGTGATTCCTCTCCCTCCAAATCATATATATTGAGGTGGCAAGCATCAATTTGCTAATCAACTTTGGAAAAGTCTTTCCCTTCATATTTGCAGCATACCAATTAACCAAATCTGGTTAATCAAGTCTTGGCCATTGAACATTCACTTTGCCTTTCAATGAAATCCATATTCTCTTAGTGAATGGGCAATCGAAAAAGAGGTAGTTATGAGTTTCCACTACTTCTCTAAAAAACACACAGTGAATTAATTGAATAAAACCATATGATATTAGCTTGTCTTGGGTGGAAAGCCTATTTTGAACAGCCAGCCATAAAATAAAACTGTATCTATGCACATCACCAAAAAACCAGACAATATCAGCCCAAGCTTGCACCTGGCCTTTCACTCTAATTACCTCCCAAGCAAATTTGAAGGTAAAAATCTTGGTTCTAGATGGCAGCCACAGGACACAGTCCCTCTGATTCAGGTCAGGTTTCATATTAGGAATACCTCTTAGCAGCTCCATTATGTCCCCATTTGTCGTCAACCAGTCCCAGTCACCATTATTAATGATAGAACTAACTTTAGTGTCTTTCTTAAACCCTGATTCCCTAATAATGGTCTCTCCCTTATGCTGGTAGATAGAACCTACTGGGTGTCATGGATCAAACTAGAGAAATGTTGAGTCACCATTCCCAATCTTGTAATTCACCAATGCTAAACTTTCCTTTCTCAAGTTTAGAATCTTTCTCCATGCCCATGATGACTTTTGAGGAATCTTCGCACTCCAGAAGCTCTTGCCTTTTAGAAGATACGAATAAATCCAATCCACCCATATTTAGTTGTCACTTTTGCTTATAACATTCCATAAATGTTTCATAACAGCTGCTTTGTTCCATTGTTCCATGCTTTTAAACCCAAGCCCCCCTTCTTCATTTGGGAGACACACTTTGTTCCAAGCTAACTTGGCTCCAGTCATTTTAAGATTTGTACCAGACCATAAGAATCTTCTCATTATTTGCTCCACTGCTTTGACAACTTTTTTTGGCAATATCTATACTACTTTAAAATATCAGCATATATGAAAAATATTTTTTTCCACTTTTATCCTTCAACATTACAATTATATCATGCTTATCTCCTAAATTTAATGTCATAATAAATTCATCTTCTAACTTTTGATTATCTTGTTCTAAATATATACTATATATAAATGTGCCAACTTGAAGTCAGTTAACTCCTTGTCTTTTCATCTTTTTTTTTAATACCTCTTTAAGTGGTCATTATGTTGATTATCACAGTAAGCAATAAACCGTAGAAAGCTAACCCATCTGACACTATCAAAATTGTGAACCCAACGCACAATTCTCTCTCTTCTCTCTCCTATGCTTGTCTATCTTCTGTGTGGATTAATCAACTCCCACATATCTCTCCCTCTCTCAAGTCTCAACTCCCCAAAACTCGCTTCAGCCTCTCTTAGAATTATCAGGTTTGATTTAGTTATTTTTTATCCCCATTTCACCGATTCGTGTATTTCTATGGCATTAATGGTCGTACACTATATAGATAGATCTCAAGTATCAATTTCCCAAACTTTGGGTTTCAATTAGGGCACTTTTTGAAAACATTGTTGTGAATTTGAATGCACCAGTGCAAGAGAAAGCTTTAGATGTGCTATTGCGTGCCTAAAAGGTGTGTTTGCATGTCTTTGTGTCGATACACTTAGCAAATGTTTTGGGCATGTGAACTGTTGGAGTATGTGTGGCTCATATTTGCTGTGTGCATAATGGCAAGGAAGCAGATGCCGGATTTATATATAGGAGATGCTGATTAGTTGGGGGTGCGGGGGCAACGCCCCCGCAGTACGGTATAGGGGTATTTTTGTAAATATGTCCATATTAGGGTAATATAAATACTTAAGATGTAACCCTACTTCAATAATGGAAAAGAACGGCCGCTCGCTCTCGTGGATGTAGGCACATTGCCGAACCATGTAAATTTCTGTGTGTTATTTTCTCCTGTTTTCTTAATTGTTTGATTCCTTACTATTCACCATAATTGCTGCACGATCACAACATGAACATACCATTTTTATGCTATCCACTATATTTTACGTTAGTTTATAAATTTGACAGTATTTTGCTTTTGCCTATTTTGACTTACATTCATTCAAATAATTAGTCTATTTTTATTTTTTTTGTGCGGGCTTGATCCTGCACGATATATATAAAATATTGGGAACAGATCTCTCCCCTGGTGAACTTTGGGTGAGCCGGTTGAGTGGCCAAACACACTGCTCGAAACAGCCTACCAGGAACGGTGGTAATCTGGAACGGTAAAGGAAGATCCTGGGAAAGGAGGAACGATCCTGTACGTGCGAAAGGTATTTCCTGGGACAAAAGAGAACAAGTTAGAAGGGCGCCGGAGTGTTTTCCGGCGTATCCCCTCTGACGGTCTAGTCAGTCTTTGAATGAGAGAGAGGAAGGAGAAAACACTGAGAAGGATAGTTCGTAGTTGAGAGTTTGAGATTGCATCCCCGCTTTGTCTTTTGGGAGGGGTATTTATACCTTAGAAGATCATGATTGCTGTCAGTGTGGTCAGTAGGTAATCATCAGGCATAGGTAGCGTGTGTAATCATTTGATGAGGAATGTCTTCTCTAATTAATTGCTCGGGGTCCCGAGCAATCAATGGTGAGTTGTCGGGACGCCGACGGTACAATATGCTCCTTTCGGGAAGGATGCAATAAATGCTCTGTAATAGGAGCATTTATTGCCTTTCATATCCGAACCTTACCGCATTAAATGCGGTCTCGTCAACAGAAGGGTGTAATTAATTGTTTGTTTTCCCAAGTCGCGTGTCAGCAGCGGCATGCGGTTTGTCTGCTTCGGATGTGACATTATTTGCCACGCGTCCATCCCTTATTGGCTGTTACGTCGGTATTCCAGCACGTTCTGACATTACTTGTGTAAGAAGAGGTCATGATGACTAATCCATACTGGCATAGGCTGATGTCCAGTATGTCAGTAGCCTTATCCGGGAGTAGAGGAAGCGTCCAGGATGGAGTGACCCTCGGCGCCGAGGAAAGGCTCACCTCGGGGACCAAGGGGGTGGTGTGTTCCCGAGGTACATGGTGACCGAGGACACATGTCTTTGTATAATGTACCGAATATGTGATCCTATATGAGAGGTACCTCGGGGAGAGGACGCTGCCGATGGTGCTCGAACCCAAGCAACATTGTTCTAAAACCCCGAGACACGTGTCTTCATCGTAGGCTTTTCAGAAGAGTCCCATCATTTTTGTTAATTGATAGCTTCTGCATCATTGTTGTTGAAACAACGCTGTATACAAATACTTCAACATCAATTATTGGTTCTTGTAACTGAGAATTCTGTTCATTTGCTTGCGAAGTGGCATGTGCAATGACTACAAGAGTAAAGTAGCAGGACTTCATAATCATTGGTATTGCCATTTGTAAGTTTTTGTTTGCTTTTTTCCTTTTTTTTTTGTCTTATATTTTTCTACTTACGCCTACACACTGTTTGTGTTTTTTTTATAAGGAAGAGATTTTCAAAGTGCTATGACATGTACTTTTTTTATTGCCATGATAAAAAAAATTGTTGAAAACTATTTTTGCAGCGATTTTTTTATTTGTTTTGATTTTATTGAGAGAAAGAAAAGCAAAATCTGAAGCACTTGCTCATACCAAATTCATGGGTGTAAATTTGTGGATGCAATATCTTTCTTTCATTCTAATGCTACATTCTTTTGATATATGTATTTAGTGGTTTTCATTGCTGCCGATTTGCACATAGGCATTCTTACATTTGCTTACGTGCAAATGATTATGTATCATTTTCTGTTTATTGAAAAAATGGGCCACTTTATTATAGTACGACCTTCAAACTTTCAGTTTTAACATAAAATAGATTGAAAATTGTTTGGCTATGATTACCAAAGAAAAAAAAAATTGACATAGATCAGCCTATAACATCAGTGGTTGGTTGCATGATCACATGAAACATGATTCCTATATGGATTTCATTTATATTTTGGGCTGCTACAGTTTGGCCTATGTTGTGGATATCAAGAGGATATTATCCTACCAAATGTGAGTTGTGTAGTTCTTGTCTCATGTTGAAGGTTCTGGCTGTTACACTATTGGCCAGAGCTTGGAAAGAGCAGAGTGACTTAAGTTGACAACTTGTTTGTTCACATAGTTAATTCAAAGCATTTCTAATGGATGTGGTTGGTGAAATTTTCAACATCTAGACAAAATTATCGAAGGGAAGAGAGTAAAACTAAAAGGGGCAAGGGATTGCTTTTTTATTTTCACATTTGTCCTATTAATATCTAATATAGGGCCTCTATATGACAATTGTGAAACCATACCGGAACATTGGGGATATTCAAGAAATCCTCAGTTGTTTATTGATATTTTTTCCTTTTTGCCACCCTTGGCCCTCGGTTATGTTAGAATTTTCGCCACTCACATATCATTTTAGTCAGGTTTTAATTTGCATGAGTCATCTCTTTTATGATATTTTGTTGGATGAAGCTAATAAGTATTTTTGGATGCCCTCGCATGCCTTGATTTTTTTATGACTATACTTGGATGGAATTTAAGTGTTGAAATGATAACAATTATGATTTGTAAGTAATGCTAGCCATCTTCCGCAATTGGGGCTGGATGGAATGATGGTGATTTGGTTTTTCACTGTGTTACCCGTCATGGCACTTGTATATAGACGTTGAGTTTGGGGGTTGCAATGCAGATATCATATTTGTATTAACTTGGAAAAGACAAGGAGATATAACATGTATGTTGTTGAAGGCAACCAATTCTATTGAGTGGTCAAACATAGTGACTACCCTAGCTATGCTTTCAGTATAGATTATGTTTATAGTGTTAGACAATGTTTCAGGTAGTGTTTATCTATCTGAATGTCAAAGTGTTTATGCTCTAGGTGGAGTTGAATGTTGTTGATCATTTTTATGTTATATAATTTAATAATGTAGTGTGTTTTCAAGAATGCTATTTAGAATGAGATCAAAGTGATTTTGTTTCGTGAATGTAGTTGGTTTTACTTGGTAGTAATCAGGAAATATATCATTTTTTTTAAATTTGGTTTGATGATAAATATTTGTTACTCTAATTTTCATTGGAGTTGGAATATGTGGCATTGAATGTTTTATCTTTAGGTCGCTAAAAATTTGAAACAAAAAGGTGTTTGATGCATCTATGATTTTCCCTATTCGTTATGAACTTGATTTAGTTTTTTCGGTGGAGATGAGAAAGAGAAGGAAAATATTTTTCAAAAAAAAAAAGGACAATAACTTGAAAGTCACAAATTGTTCATTTTTATATAGACACGATGTTCATGATGATGTCCTAATTATGGAGGATTCATTGTGTTATGGCAAGTCAGTGGTGAGATTGTCGATTTAAGTGGATCAACAGCTGAAAGAAATTATTTTTCACTTGATTGTTTTCATCAATTTTTTGTCGTGTACAAAAATATAGGAATGAATTCCGTTTTCTATTTACTTAACACTTTCATCATTGAGGATCTACATAAATGAATAATTTTCTCTATTGATGTTGACATGTAAATCATGGAGACCCTTTAATCATATCTTTTACCTTTATTTTGAAAGACCAAGAGGAAATGTTATTCCCCCCCCCCCCCCCCCCACCCCCACCCTATTAGCCTTTTGGAGAATTTGGTGACTTACACAGTTTTTGGCATTTCTTCCACTTGCTGTGGGTCGTATGATGTGATCATGTTTCACCTCAATTGTTTTACTGCAATTCAGAGGGGAAAATAGAGGATAGTTTAGTGGAAGAAATTTGTACTGAACTAGGATTCGAAAAAAAATTAAGAGCTATCAAAATAAACTGACAAGAAGAATTTTGTTGCACTCTGTTGTGTTAAATTGTATACAAGATTTTAAATTCATGTGCATCTAAGTCCCTATTGAAACTTTAAATAGCTAAGAAATCTGTCTTTGAATATGGAATGTTGTCAGCCAGGTGTGCAGAAGCATTTAATATGGAAAAATATTGATCCAAGGTGGTAGCTTTGAGAAATTGCCTTTTCAAACTTGGTTTGTTGGTGTTTTCCTAATATCTAAAAATGTAACCTCTTACTAATGGCTCTTTCAATTGGCAAAAGCACCCTCAATCCTAGGATTGAATTGAAAAGAGAACTGAGCTAATCAGTTGTACTCTGTCAGCATATGAAAGTGATTTGTTGCACCAGGAACTTACCTTGGCAATGATCTTTTCAACTAGCGGCTAACAATCCACAGCCCTCAATTTAGTGGTAATGAGAGGAACACCCAGATACCTCACAGGCAATTCACCTTTTGGAAATTCCATTAACTTGTAAATGACTTTCAAAAGTTGTAAATGATCCTTAAAATTTGTAAAAATAAACCACCAAACTTGTAATGTAATTACGGCACAAAAAATTTTTTTTTTTGGCATAGTTATCAAAATCCCGATCCAGATCATAAGATCTTACGATCCCACCATAAGTTTCATGAAGAGCATAAAAAAAGTAATGAAATAATAGATTATATTCCTACAAATATTTATGATCAAAAGTCATATTATCTAAAACATATCTTAGAAAAATTTGGATAAAAAACTTATAAAGTAATTTTGAATCTCAAAAACTAAAAATAATAAATTTTAAGTTATTACTAAGAAAATAATAGGCCTCATTGACCCTTATCGTTGTAGGCTTCGCAGGTTCTAGAGCCGCCCCTGCCTTACAAAAAATTACCTAACTCGAATTCAATAATTTATATACTGACAAATATTGAATATATATGTGTAAACACGTGCACACACACATACATAAAGAGAGATGCAATATAGGGATAGGAAATTATGGTAGGATACTGTTTGAGTAAGCTTCATGAAAGCAAGTCATGAGCCTTTCATGTTTCAATGAGAATTATCTACTAACTGATCAAATAAGAGAGTTCTCTTGTACTCAAGCAAAAGAAATTAAAAAATCTGAACCATAGACTTCTGTTTGTCGGGGCCCTTAGATGACTTTGACATAATTAAGGTAGCAATCAGAACATAAGACAAAAAGACATCTCCCCTCTTCTTGAGAATTTCCCATTTTCTAGTGTTTTCCTCAGCCCCAGCATTCACCTTCTACTTTATTTATAATTTATGTTTGTTAGAATTGATCAAAAAATAAATCAATCCCAAGAATACTGAACAACTGAACTGATAGAAAACATGTAACTTTGTTCATTCTTTACCCTTACCGCAGTAAGTGGAAAGTTTTTTTTTTTTATTATTTTCTGAAAAGTCACTACCACTAATGAGGGTATATATGTGTTTGTGAATATTGCAATGAGTATCAATCGGATGGAAAGTTTCAGAAACATATAGAAGTCTATTGTTCAGATATTTAGTTTCTTTTGTTACAAACTTCCCTAAGATTGTTTGTCTCTTTTGTTCATTCTTTCAATGCCCTATGCACCAATAAATTAAACATAACACCGTTATGCACAATAATGATTGAATAGACTCATTAACATCAGAGAAAAAGAAACAAAACATTGAACCAACAAAAGAAAGTATAAATCAAAAGAAGAAAAAAGAAGAAAGTTTTTAAAGATTCAATTGTCATATTTTACTTTCATTTAAATTTAAATTTAAATTTCTCCATTAAAGATTTATACCAAATCAAGCTTTTTACCCCCTCCCCCTTTTTTTTAATTCAAATTTAGGTAAGGATTTAAGTTTCCATTGGAGATGGTCTTAATACTATACAACTTCTCTTTGTGGCTTTTCGAATTTTAAGAATTAATGGGTGAAGCTGCAACAATTCCATCAGGTACGAATCAGAACGTGAATAATTACATTTCTCCAAAATTTTACTTCTCATATTCTGTCTTGTGATCCCGTTCATACATTTCTCCCCCTCTCTTTATCTGTGAGAGGCACACACATTTGTCTTTCGTGGCGGAGCTAGAAATTCTGTCGAGGGTGGGCAATTTATTTAAAAATTTTAAAATTTTTTCTCCAAAGTAATAAAAATATATTTCAATTTACGGCATTGTATTTGATACTTAAAGATTCATAAAATATAAAAACTATCAGACGTCAATAATATAATGTATACAAATTAAAAAAAAAAAAAGAGACTAATTACAACCCTTCACAACAAATGAGACCGACTATATAAAATATACTATATAGTCTTTCTCTATATAACCAATCAAGCTATTAGTTATTGATCACTCATTAAGTTATTTAACCTAGTTTTTATAATCTCCATAATTTTAAAAATGAGTCCAACATGTCAAAATTTTATCTAAACGTATATCTAAGTGTCTAAAAGGTGTCCAAAAGTTCATAATTATTTAGTTATATGACTATAATAATTGATAGAATAAAAAATAATAGAGTGAATACACTTAAATATATTTAAAAAAAAATATTCAGGGTGGACCCGTGCTCCCCTCCACCCCAATCCTCATGTGGCTCCGCCACTGTGTCTTGGCATTGCAGAACCAGCGGTGTAATTCTTTAACAGGTATTGGGTTTTTGTTTATCCTCTTCGTCAATTTTTTGTGTGTGAAACTTGTCCATAGACTTCTACCTGATATTGGTTCTGAATATGAAGGGTGAAATCGAGTTTATGATGTATTAGACCAGCAGAAATAGGTTTTCTTGAGTGTGTGTAAGGGTGCAACTCGGGAGGGTTGGGCGGGTTGGACAGTCAACCCTAGCCCAACTCTAAGTATATAATCTTCAATCTTAACTCTAGCTCTAACTCTAACCCCACCTCGGGTTGAGAAACTCAACCTGAATACTGCCCGAGTTTAATTTGGGCGGGCTCGGGTTGAATTCGGGTTAATAATTTTGAGTTGATTTCGAGTTACTTTACGAACTGATTTCGGGTTACTTCAATCAAGAGGACTTGACTTTCTCATAAATCGACAACTTCGATTCCAAATAGCAATTAAGCAATTCTTGCACATAAACAATGGTATGACATGGTAACCAACGTATGAAATGAATCTTTAATTATAAACACAAAACACAATACAGTGAAAATCCTGAACAAGATTCTCATTAGCTTCATGGTTATTTCTTTATGACAACAACTTCAACTTCATTTTTTTACAATAGAGAAAAAGGTAGTTTAACTGGTTAAATTGTTTCAGTAATCAAGAGACGCCACAGATGTGATCCTAGAGTTCAAATTTCTTGATTCTTGTCTGCTCGTACAATCATCGCAACTGTTATTTGGAAGCCCCGGATCTGAGAGTGAGAGATATGTCTGAGAGTGAGTGAGAGTCTAAGGGAGGCGCAGACTTGAGTTGAGATTAATCCTAGGATAAAATTGCATTTATATAGTATTAATTCGGTTGAGCTCGATTTTAATATTTAGGTTCAACTTGTGAACCCGATGGCTCAACCCGAGGCCCGCCCAAATTAAATTCGGGTTGAAATTTTTTGACCCAAACCCAACCCAAGTATTAAAAACCCTAGCCCAAGCCTTAATTTTTTCGGATTGGACTCGGGTTTCAATCAGGTTAGCCCGCTCAAGTTGCATCCCTAAGTATGTGTAGGTGACCGTTATGTTTTACAGTGTTTACATGAGGCCATATATGTTTTCGTTGGATCCTTTATTTATCTGTTGATTAGTTTTAAGGTAGATTGTAGTTCAACTTTTAACCAGCATTTCCTTGCTACATTGTATTGAATAAAATTACTGAACTTGATTATGATATATAGATTGATTTGTTGTCAAAGTAAATTAGTAACTTAAATTAAGTGTGTGTCTATCATACAGCTCCACTGTATTTATTACTTATGCTGAATTTGACATTATTTGATTTGCTGCAAAAATAATGCATTCTAATGTATTTAACACTACATGAAGTTATAATAAAACAAGAGTGATGGGAGAGGTGGACTGCATATATCTAATCTTTGCCATTGTTTGCGTGGCTGTCATTGGATACAAACCCACGCACTCATGTTTAGACGTTGTTTGAATTATATAATTTCCATGCTCTATATATGTTTCATATTTTGATTTTGTCTCTTTTGAATTTTGATTGCTAATATTATGAAACTTCTCTTTTTTGGGAATTATTTTTGACATTATATGCCCTTTTCTACTTTGTTGTTAGTAAGATGTTAACCTATTGATCTCTATTCAGCTTAACTATGAAGAAGAATAATGCTATTTGTTCTTCTAGGTCATTCTTGGGAATTCATGAAAGTATTTGTAATTTTACTTTGGACCATTGTATATCCTGAAATATCCACGGTTGTCAATCAATGAAATTATTTACTCAATTAAAAAAAAATTGAAGAACCGTGTTTGTGTTCGGTGTGAGTAAACTTGCATTTAGGTATGTGACCAAGTTGATTCTTTCTAAATTTGATGTTTAGTATATGAACTATTTTGACTTGTTTATTATTGATTAAATGATTTATTAACTTTATGCTAATAATATGTTTAGTTACGTAGCAGTAGTTAATTCCTGAATTTGCAGAGATTGATGAAAACTATTCATTAGTTCTTGAGTTTTCGGACACTGAACCTCTCTTTGAGAAAAAAATAAATGGTTAGAAGTTTACAAGCAATGTGACTCTCTCTCTCTCTCTCTCTCTCTCTCTCTCTCTCTCTCTCTCTCTCTCTCTCTCTCTCTTTCTCCACATTTTACAAAAAGATGAGCTAATGCGGACCATAAAGATCCACTAAACCTAGATCAACAATTTCTTGCTTTCAATTGTTGCAACTCTCAGTATGTTATCAACTCACTTAAGTTAACTTTACTAAGCTCAACGATTTGATAATGAAAAATTAGTTATTACTGGTTTAAGAAGTAAAGGCATATATGCAATTAGAGTTAATATATATTACTGGGTAGTTAGCTTTTTGTAGCATTTTCCCATAAAGTTAGAATTTCTTTTTGTATTCTAGGACATGTTTCAGCCAAATGAAATTTTGTATATTTTGTAAGCTAATTTTTTGATGTTGATTATAATTTATGTTCTTTCCACTTGTGTGTCGAATTTTAAATTCAAGCCAGTGTTAGCTTCTGGGTGGAATTAAAAGTTAGCTTTAGGTATTTCCATGGTCTTAACTTTGTGTGGTCATTGTATTATATATTTTTATGCATTAATGCTTCAACATCTTTGTTTGTGTGAAGGGGCTTAGGAATTGAGAAGATTGTGACGAGATTACTGCATTTGTCTGTTTTCGCTTTGGCCTCCCAAGGGGAATGAAAAAAGAAAGAAGTATCTCACAATGTGGCCACCACATAGCATTTCATACTTGGAACAGTATATCAATAGGTACGTCAAGGTCGAAGATGACAAGCGGCCAGCTGACCAACCTCCATCTTCTCCAAAGAAGAACTATAGGAAGGAGACCATCGTCCAACCATTCACGGACCATATCTAGCAGGACGAGAGACTCCTATCCCATAATCAACACTGACTTCAAGGAACATATCTATCAGGTTCTAAACAAAATCAAAGACAATGAGTATTTCAAGTGGTCACCTAAGATCAACAAGAGTTCCCTCAAAACTTGACCAAAACCTCCATTGTTCGTCCTAAGGATAGCAATCAAAGCACAAGGTTTGGCTGACTTCATAGCGGAGTTCACGTTTGAACTCTCAAAAGAGCAAGTTGTAGCTTGGTGCTCAACTCTCAAGTCCCAACCCAGGGAGCTACAAGCTGATGGATACTCAACTCGGCGAAGATTAGGAGTTGACATTGTCCTGGTCTCTATTCACGGAGATGTCTTGGATGAGGCCCTTTGGCTAGGATTGCTGCAACCAACAATAAAGTTGAGTACGAAGCACTCCTCTTCGAGGTACGAAATGCATTAATATTGCAGGCAGAAGAGTTGACCATATACTCCGACTACTATAAGGCTAGAGAGCTGGTTGGATGATTGAAGTCCTAAAAGATGATTAAAAATCCAAGGTTTCCTTTTAGGCTACTTAAACCCCGTTTACTATAACCTCTTAGATTGCCCCTTAGGCTACGTAGCCTCCATGTGACCTCCACGGTCGTTCCTTAGGCTACTTAGGCTCCATATGACCTCCACAGTCGCCCTTAGGATACTTGGAGTCCATGCGACCTCCATGCAATCTCCACAGTTGCTATTACGACTACTTCGCATCCAGCCAACTTCCGTGGTTGCAACTTAAGGCAATTTTGCCTCCAGCCAACTTTCGTTGTTATACCTTAAGGCTACTTCACCTCTAGCCAGCCTTCGTGGTTGCACCTTAGGACTAATTTACATCCATGCAACCTCCACGATTGTCCCGCAAGGCTACTTGTCCTCCATGCAACCTCTACAGTTGCTCTTTTGAGCTACTTCGTCTCCTTGCGATCTCTAAGGTTGTCCTTTAGGCTACTTTGCCTCCATGTAACCTCTAAGACTATCTCTAAATTACTCAAAATTCAACAACTAACCAGTAACTTTTATGTTTGCTTAGAAGGCTACTTAGCCTTTCTTAAGGATTTGCCACCTCTGTGGATCAGAACCTTTAAGTCATGAAGACCCTCCCCCTTCAGTCAAGACAGGGGACGCAAGTGTTAGAAGACTCGAATTACTACCACCAAGGAACTTCACCATGATCTTAGGAATTAGGAAGTCACTTTTAGGCCATGGAATGTCCTCCCAAACTAGATATGAAATAGCGATCCCAACTACCTTGTGAGCTCCTCCCCAATCATCTCCGAAGGACTTGTTCCTCTATCAACATTCTCCCTCTTAGCCTTAGTAAATTTCTATTGAAGCTCGCCAACTCAAGTCTCTACCATAGTAACCTTCTTCTTCGAGAAGGAATTCTCCACTCTGGAATCCTTAAGTTGCTTCCAAAGCATGTCTATCCTTACCCTATCAGACTTGGCCTGACTCTTGAGTAACTCTTATCGCTTGAATAGCTCATGAGCAAAGTATGTTCCCTGTAAAAGCAACAATGAATGCTTTTCCTTTACCTCTATCAGTCAAACTCCAACCTATGAACCAAGTGAAGGAACACAATGATAAAAAAACTTAAAGCCCTAATCTTTTCGGCAATGAAGGCCCATTAGCTAATAATTTGGCCCGAAAAGCCCTTGTTCTTCAGAAGAAACATACCTCAATTAATTTGATCAATTAAAAGAGGCATGATGGGCAATTGTGGAGGCTATACTTGGAAAGTGCCAACCGGCACCTCACAATGGGAGCCTAGCTAATCGGCAATCCTCCTAAGAGACCCAACCGGTCAAGAAGCAACTTACCCCGACCCATCAACAACCGCGCACCACTCATATTGCTTGTCCACCTTCGCTTGATGTGTCCTACTCAGCTAAGGTTCGACTTAGAATCAAGATTCCTAGTCTAATACTACTCTGAACATCTAGGAGTTACTGATACGACATGTAGGAGCAAGAGTCCTAGTCTATCACAACCTAGAGTTCAAGTTCCTTCGGGACACAGTTTCATATCACTGTAAATAAAGGCGTCTGAATACCAGATAAAGACATTCAAACCTAGCCTATTTACTCTACACTTTTTTTGACTTGCCATTTGACTTAAATATCAGAGTTCCTTTGGTCACCTACGGTCATCTTTTCACCTAGCTTTTGTTTGTCTTGCAAGTCACTCAAGGCTTCTTTACCTTCATCTCCATCTGTATGAGTTGGTGACTTCTTGTGCGAAAATGTCCCCCGCACAACAAGATATACAGATTGAGAGGTTGACAGAGGTCGAAATCGAGCTGAATCAATTCGAATTTCAAAATCAATTTTTGATCATCAAGTGAGATTTCCCATGAAGACTAATGAAGCGAGAAAAAAGTGAGATTTACACATCATATGAACAACAATTGGTTCAGGGTATTCGCTTCCAGATTTTCCATGAATAGCTGATTTTAAAATCGAATGAGTCGCAAGCGAGAAGAGTGAGAGACTTCTTGTTCGTAAGAAATTGAGAGCTAGGGCCCGACTTTGATTTGATGCAATGAAGAGGATTACATTTTGAGGTCTGCTATAGTGTGGCAATGCTTATTGCCGCTTAATGGAACAAATACTTTGTTTGCCACAATATATACTGTTGTCATTAATAAACACTATACCATCAGTGACTATCAAATTTTTTTTTGTCATTGAATATTTGCACATTTTAACCATTAGTGGTGACAATTTATGAATTGTTATTTTTTTGTTGTGACATTTAAATTGTCTCTATATAAATTCACCATAATGTTTATAGTGGAAATAATTATTTTTTACCACAAAGAACGTAACTTTAGTGGTGATATGTTTAGGCCGCAATCTTAATATTACCACTAAAAAAAAATTATATCGTGTAGTGATAATAATTTTCTAATCCTCTCAAACACGTGCTTCTCTTTCGTCCCACAAGCATCATGTATTTACTAGATAAATACATAGAAGGAGTGTTTTATGACGTGACATCTAACTTTTTAGGCAAAGCACATCTCATTGAGCCAGCTCTTAGGATTGGAATTCAACATATAATGCTTTATTTTAGTTATTTGGGTCGGTGTTCAAAGTTCATGCCCTCGTCTCACGTATGTATTCTGATCGAGGAGTCGATTATTTGTCTAACCAAATAAGAACATAGAGCCATCAGAATAGTTCTAGTCAATATGATGTGTGCCACAATCCTCCAGATGAGCTTTACAATCTCGCTTCATGGTTCATTAAAAACAAAGCAAACCCTATGAGTTGTCGTAACCAAAATGACAATTAATGTCTATAATGTTTATATGTTTGTCTCACATCGATTAAATTAAGAAACTTTACTATTCTTTAGTACTATAAATAAACATCCTCATGTATTATTGTCCGAATTTGATATTGACAATTTACGTGTAAGAATACACGATCAACAAGTAATAAAGTGATAAATAGAGTATCGTTCCCACAGAAAATTATTACTAATAAATTTAAAGTGCTAACTTTGTATCAATTCAATTTTATTTAAACAATTGGAATTGAACTATGAAATGATTAATTGAAAACTAAATCTAAACTTAATAATCAATGATAGAATTTATCAGATAAAAAAACTTAAAGAGTACAACTTCCCCTAATGCTCATATAAATCTTTCTACTTTCTTTCCAGTTAATTAATCAAAATAAGTTGTTAACTAAGAACTCACAATTATTTATCAAACCTCTTCTGATAGTTAGATAAAAGTATATCTCCCAATTAAATTACTATATTCCTATGCAAAATAATTTGGAATAGATTCATTAAATTCAAACTCTCATAAAAGTTACACACGACATATAGGTATATTCATATCCTATACACAAACCCATCTATTCAATCCTAAGAAGAATTAACCAGACGCATGTCATCATATTTAGATCTAAACCTAGAATTCATCTTCCAATTTCATCTAGGAAATCAAATTAATTGTTGGTCACACAATCATATATTAAGTACAAAATATGATAAACAACTTATATATAATCAATAAGAACTAGAAACGAGAATATATCAATTTAATTAAACATCAGGTTCCGTTTCAATCTTAATAAAAATTTAGTTTATAACGTAATTGAAAAACAACATTCTCAAATTAATCAACATTTCAGAAAATCAAAAACTAAAAGTAAGAGAAAAAAATGAAAACTTAGTTGCAATTTTCAATCTCTCTCGAGCCTTCAAGTTCAATCTTTTTCGCATCGTTTCCTTTGATCCTTGCCTTTAATTTTTCTATCAATCCTTAGTTTTCCCTCTATTAGCAGCCCTTCATATCAATATATCATCATCCCAACTCAAACCCTAGCAAATATATAGCATTAGAGTCCAATTTCTACTCAAAAACAAGTTAGAATTTGCGTCAGAAGCTGAAACACACGCTGCAGCCCCACAAATCAGCGCAGCTACGCTGACTTTTTGCCCTCTTAAAGCTGCAGCGCTGCATGTAGAGTTACGGCGCTGATCCCCTTTTATGCCCATAACTACCATTGTTGCTTAGTCCTCAATTAGTCCAACACTTAGGCTACCAAATGACTTTGTTTCATTCCAAATCACGATCCCTACAAAATAACATTAAAACACAAAAAATAAAAAATAAAAAGGAACATAAAATACTTGTAAATTTGCAATTTCATCAAGCCAAAAATACTCAATTCGTAGGTATAAAATCTACTCATCAAATTCCCCCAAACATAAATCTTTGTTTATCCTCAAGCAAAATATTAAGAACAAAAACCATAAAAATTAACCCTAACAACCAACTACTCAAACAATGAATTAATATGAATCTGAATAATGGCCTAATTCATGGGATACTTCAAAACAGTGCAATGTCTAACAATTCAATATACTCTTTAATTTTACCTCCACTCATAATCCTTTAAATACATGTACATATCCAAACTGTCAAGCTAGTCATTACCCAGATACATCTACGTAATGAATGTTTCATAGGAGATACTCAATATCAACTCTATGAACTTATGTTTCACATCAACCTCTGTTAATTAAGGCAAAACATATAACTAGAAGTTACAAAGATTTTTTTTTCATCTCTCTCTCTCTCTCTCTTCGTTCGGTGAGTGCATTTTATGCTCCATCTCACCTCCTATTGAGCGAGTGCGTTTTATGCTCCATCTTGTCTTCTCTTGAACGAGTGTGTTTTACACTCCATCTTGTTCTTAACATGTGTTTATGAGTGAGTGGGTTTTACGCTCCATCTCTACTCACCACATGCCCCTTTCTTTTTTCTTGTTTTCCTATTTTTTTTTTCTAACTCATGAAAGATCAAATCAAAATAATTTTCAAAAACTCTTTTTATTTTTTTTATACTAACCCATCATAACCAATATTTTTCCCAAACTTATATGAATACCTCAATTTGCTTTGAATGATGCTTAAATAAGTTTTCTAGAGTTTCACTGATATATCCCACAAGCATTTAACCAAATAAATTCTCTAAATAATAGCTAACCAAATAGATGGATATGTGTTCATGAATGAAAAGACCACAAACAGAGTAAAACCAACAAGTATGTCAAACTACAGACTCAACATGTTCATCAATTTTCCTTGAATTGACAATTAATCTCATTCATCATTGGTCATGATCAAATTCAATCAACTCATTGCTCAAGTTGTACTAAAACATACCTAATAATGCAAACAAGAATGTTAGCTAGGAGGAAGAGTGGGTGGACTGGGTAATTATTTGCTTATATGGAGGAAGAGTGGATGGATTGGTTATTAATTGTAGTGAGACCCATTTGCTTATTTATTTTGATATTACTGGTTAGTGATACTACGTCAGCATTATCACGTGCTATCATATTTGTGATGAATATATATATATATATATATATATATATATATATATATATATAGAGAGAGAGAGAGAGAGAGAGAGAGAGAGAAGAGACAGAGAGAAAGAGAGAGAGACAGAGAGAAAATAGGCAGAGGGAGAGTGAAAGAATAAATGTTCAAAAATTAAATGAATGATAAATTCAAATCAAATTTTTACATATTTGAAAATAAATAAATTGTCAATCAGTTATGTATTATTTAAGGAAGGGTAATTAGGTAATACATAAAAAATGTAATCTGAATTGTGTATCTAATAACGAAAAATTTATATATAAGTGAACTTAATAGAGTAAAATCTTATCAGTGAACTTTCTTTTAAATAAGTCTTAACAAAATATACTCGCACCCAATTTTCTCAATTATTTATGCCAATACCATTTAGGTTATTTAAATTTTTGGGGCTGAAAACTTCAGCTTTTGTTGGATTTAGAGGAAAAGAAGTTTGGTCCAATCGAAATTGGGTTTATTGGACAATTTTTTCATCAGTTTAATAGGCCAAAACACTCCAAACGATTTCAAGAATTTTGGTTCAGTCAAATAGTGTTCTTTTTTGCCCAACGTTTGACTTTAAAACCTCAACTTATAATTTTACAATTTTGTAAAAGTCTATATTCAATATAATTATCAAATTGAACACTCGATTATGGGTTGCTCAATCTTTGGATGAACTAGCCCGTCTAACACACACAACGAGAAAAAAAGAACCTATAGCTTTTGGTTGGGTTTAGGCGATTAGTGCAGTCCTATTTTTCATTTTTATTTTATTTAGTTAGATTCCCATAGAATTGAGAAATTAAATCTCCACATGGGGGCTTTACCAACAAGATGGCTCTCTAGACAAGCAATGAAGCACTGATTTGTAAGATGTTCCCCTGTAGTTTGGGGAAGTCAACTCTTAAGTAGTTTCATGGGATGCCCCCGAACTCAGTTTCCTCTTGCTAACAATTGGCTAGAGAATTTTTCTTTCGATTCAGAGCCAATAGTTGGGAGCCAACAACAATCACTATAAATGTGGTGAAACTCTCTGAGAATATGCCACGAGGTACTTGGATACCTACGCTGACATAGTGGATTGTGACGAGATTACTGTATCTGTCTCTTTTCACTTTGGCCTCCCAAGTGAAAACAAATTAAGTATCTCACAATGTGGCCACCACATAGCATGTCATACTTGGAAGAGTATATCAAAAGGTACGTCAAGGTTGAAGATGACAAGCGACCAGCTGACCAACCTCCATCTTCTCTAAAGAAGAACTATAGGAAGGAGACCATCCTCCAACCATTCACAGAAAACTATCTAGCGGGATGAGAGACTTCTATCCCATAATCAACACCGACTTCAAGGAACATATCTATCAAGTTCTAAACAAAATCAAAAACAAGAAGTATTTCAGGCGGCCACCTAAGATTAACAAGAGTTCCCTCAAAGCTTGACCAAAACCTCCATTGTTCGTCCTAAGGATAGCAATCAAAGCACAAGGTTTGACTGACTTCATAGTAGAGTTCACGTTTGAACTCTCAAAAAAGCAAGTTGTTGCCTGGTGCTCAACTATCAAATCCCAACCCAGGGAGCTATAAGTTGATGGATCCTTAACTCGACGAAGATCAAGAGTTGACATTGTCCTTGTCTCCCCAAAATATGAAGTTTGTCTCATTTTGGTCCTCAATCTTTCAATTGCATTATTTTGGTTCATGAAATATTGAATATGTTTTTATATGGTCCCTCATGTAGACAGTGTCCAGATTGATAATAATTTTTTTATCATAAACTTGTCACGTGATACTTTTTTTTTCCTCCAAAACCACCCAGTGTGGGTGGGAGGTTTGGCAGGACCCCTACCTGTATATATAACTGAAAGGACAAAAAGTACAAGGGAGGAAGACATCGAACCAAACCTCCAGAAGTACAAAGTGAGAGGAAAAAGCAAGGTGGTGGCTCATCACCAAAAACATGAAAACAAAGTGGGGACTCCCCACAAAACTAACTGAAAATATTAATGAAAATAAAAACTCACCGACAAACGTAAGGAGTCTGTCGAGCATCCAATGCGAGAATGTCAGCAATCCCAGAAGGAAGAGATGACGAATCAATAAATCACTGATTCAGCTGTTGAGAGCAAGCCCAATTAGCCTTTAAGTCAGCAGCCTAATTCGTCTCTCGCAGAACGTGACAGACGCGAGCCGAGAGAGAAGCACATAGAAGCCGAATGCGAGCAAGTAGGTAAGCATAAACCCAACATCCAGTACCCTGAGAATATGTTGGTGCCCCAGAAACAAGCCAAAAGCCCTGAGAACCCAACCTTGGTGGTCCCGAATAGCACCCTCTGCCGCAGACAGCCCCAAATTGCCTTTAAAACAACCGTCAACACTGATCTTCAAGCAACCTAGTACAGGACGGGTCCAAGCAACCAAGCAGAGAGGCCGAGACTGGGGAACCAAGACCTTAAGAGAACCTACAAACTCAACTGACTCATCCCAACGCAACTGACTCCGAGCAAACCCAAAAGTGAGCCTAATCAACTGTAAATCGGTCATAACCGTCTAAACCACAACGGGCACCTAAAAAGCCCAGTTATCGAACCTATAAGCATTAAGTGCCTTCCTTAGGTGCCACAGAATAAAGCACGGTAGTAGTACCCACACGTGACCTGTATAAGGAGCACAACGCCGCCAACGAAGCATTAAAGCATAAGGAAACTGAAACAGCCAAGATCTGATCTCAAACATTCGATAAAAGTGACCCACAGCTGAACTGCAAGCGAACAATCCAAAAAAAGGTGCCTAAGAGTCTCAACAGCCCCACCATACACATACCGGGATATTACATGGAAACCCTGTCTCTCTAAGCCATCATCTGTGGCCAGGAAACAATGAAACAACCGCCACATAAAGAAGCAGACCTGAGTCAGAATATACCTCTACGAGACACAAGAAAATTGAGCCCGAACTGGAGCCACACTCTGAATATCAGCCCAAGCAGTCCTCATGGAAAAATCCCCATCCAAAGAAAAACTCCATCTCATCTGATCAACCCCCTGATTCGAAATCAGAATTTGCACAATCTGCTCAACAACGGAAAAAGACAAAACCCCCAACAATTGGCCTTTGTCCCACTACCGACCCATCCAGTAAACACAGGAACCCCAGGAACTACCCCCGGACACACTAAAGCCAACGGGTAATCCCCCAACCAACAATCATACCAGAAACTAACCTCACCGGACCGTACTAACCATATGATCTTTGGCTCAGCCAAAGATCGAATCCCACACAATCGCCTCCAAAGAGGTAAAGCTGGGTAACAAAACTCAATCAGCCTAGGATAAGTGGACCTACAGTACTGGACCATCATAAATTTGGACCAAAATGACTATTGACCACGAAAATTCCACCAAAGCTTCACCTCACAAGCCTAAGCTAAGTAAGTAAAAGAGCGCACCCCTAAGCTACCCTCCTCTACAGGGTAACATACCTTAGCCCAATGACACCAGTGAATCCTCCGATGTGTAGTTGTGTCACCCCACAAGAAACGAGTGAACATCCTCTCTAACTGATTGAAAATATCTGCAGGAGGCCTCAACACATGGAATAAGTGAATAGGCATCGACACGAGCACATAACAAATCAAAGTGAGCTTACCACCAAAGGAAAGCAAGCGATTCGCCCATCTAGAAATTCGTTTACGCACCTTCCGAATCACCTCATCAAAGTAAGAGATCCGGAGATGACCCAAGTAGATAGGGCGCCCCAGATAAATAAATAGAAGGTCACGCCTCTGAAAACTAGTGGTCTGTCGTGCAATCAACTCTCTAGAATGCTAGGCACGCGAACTGATATAGAAACTGCTCTTGGCCTGACTAACTAACTGACCAAAGGCAACCTCATGGGGATGAAGGAAATCCATAACTCGCTGTAAGCTCGATCAACATCCATTAGCAAAAATAATAATGTCATCAACAAAAGTTAAATGTGAAACCGAAACCCTAACTCCAGTACAATAAGCCACCTCCGGGAACCTAGCATACAAAGAGTCCAAGCCACGAGAGAGATACTCTACAGCAATGATAAACAAACAAGGAGAAAGGGGGTTACCCTGCCACAGCCCCCCTGCGACTGAAAAAAGCCCTAACTGACCCCATTTACCATCACAAAAAATTACGGCCCCCAGATAGCCCGCTGAACTAAAGAAATCCAACCCTCAGAGAACCCAAAAGCCTGTAACATCTATAGAATGAATGTCCAAAACATCCTGTCATAATCCTTAGCGATATCAAGCTTCAACACAACATTCTCACCTCGGGAACCTCTCCCCAAATCACGAACCAACTCCTGAGCCAAAAGAACACTGTCCTGTAACACTCAGCCCGATACAAACCCACTCTGTGTCGAAGATATGATACGCGACAACAATAATGACAGCGAGAAACAGGGATCTTCGTCATCACCTTGTTGCTCATGTTACATAGACTAATAGGCCGAAAATCTGCCCAAGTAAAAGGTGACTCTTTCTTGGGCAAAAGCACCACCAACGTGCTCTTGAATCCTCGAGGTATAGGAAAACCCCGGAAGTAATCCTAAACTGTAGCCAGCAAATCTACTCCCACAATGTCCTAGCAAAACTAATAAAAGCGACTGCAATACCCATCTGGCCCCGGCGCACTATCAGAATCAATAGAGAATACGGTCTGCCTCACCTCTTCCAAAGTCAGCATAGCACACAACCCAATATCATTTGCATCGGTCACAATAGCTGGAATAGCCGAAAGATCTACAACCTCAATCTGACCACCCCCACAGAGAACAATCCCTTAAGAAAGGACACTGTCGAAGCACCAATAGCCCCAGACTCAATAATCCACTCTACATCATCACCCCGGATCCAATGGACTGAAAGAACATGTCGCTTCTTCCTCACTGAAGCATGGAAGAAACGAGTGTTCAAATTCTCCTCTCGAAGCTAACGGACACAGGTTTGTTGTCTCATAAAAGACTCATCACACTGTAAAGTCTACTACAACTCAGCTTTGGCCTAATGAAGACAGCCCGATCTGAAGGAGACCCTGACTGATCATGTGCCACCTATCTCCTACTAACCTTGGCCTCGGCCTCCTGAACTCCTTGAAACACATTGCTGAACACTTCCTTGTTCCAAACCTTCAAAGTTTGTTTCAACCGAATAAGTTTCGATTGAAACGCAGACATCCTCGAAGTGGACACAGGAAAGGTCCAGCTCTGTCACACAACCTCTAGAAAATCTTTGAGCCTAGTCCAAGTGTGAAGAAACTTGAACTGGCTCAGCCTTTTGCTCTAACGCTGATCTCAAAAAATCAACAGTGGTGAATGGTCTGAACAAGTTCAGTTCAGGTGAGCAACCCGAAACATGGAAAAATAAGAACTCCACTGAGAATTCACCACTACTCTATCCAACCTCCTCCAAGTACGTCCATGTGAACGGAGTACCCTCAACCCAGCATCCTCCAAACCACTGGACAACAAAGCTAGGAAAAAAACATCAATAGCAGACTGAGGCTGTGTATGACCCCCTCGGATCTCAGAATGGGACTCAACAACGTTGAAATCCCCACCAACCATCAACGGCCCATCATGAATACTCCCAAATTGTGTCGAGGCATCCCACAAACCCTACCAAACAGAAGCTACACAACTAGCATACGCAAAAAAAACAAAAACTGGATCCGATAAGGAAGAATGTCGCACCTAACAGTGAACTACCTGACCATCATCCTGAAGAACCTCCAACCAAAAAGGGGAAGACTAAAATATCCAAATCTTCCCCGAAATAGAGCAAAAGTTATGTTGTATGTGCAAACGAATCCGAACAGACTCCAATCGATCCCGGTCAATAAAAGACTCCAAAATACAGAACATCGATAAGTGGTGTGAGCGGATCAACTTCCTAAGCCTTCTAAGCGAGGAGGACTGCCTGATCCCTCTAATGTTCCCAATGAGCGTACTAATCATCAAAAAGGAGTGGAAGAACCACACTAAGCGTCTCTCGGCTAGGCTTACCACCTCTATCTCCTCTGCCTGCTCGACCTCCCTTACATTAAGATCTACACAACGGGACCAACCAATCGGACTGTGAAGCATCATAAGGCACTAAAGCTCCTCTAGGTTAAGAAAGGTCCTCTTGTGGGTCAGAAAAGGATCCAACATCACCACTCAAGGACTCATCAGATGATATATCTCTAGTAGAGTGGCTCTTAACCCCAGTAGATAATCTAGAGTTGAAAGGAATATCAGTCAAGGTGGTACAATCTGTGGGCCGACTAGAAGTCCCATCACCCTTATCTTTATGCCTCAAACTATTATCCTCAGAAACTGACACACCCAGGGGACTCTGAACCCCTCGAAGCTCACGAATAGTCGGACAAACCACCGAGGTAGTCACAGGTCCATTACGTACTAGCTCTAAAATTGTGTCAACTGAAGGATCGCGGCGTAAACTCTGTTCCTGCATAGCACTAGCAGGGATAGTATCCGAACTGACCACAACCAAAGGCTCATCCACAGTACGTGGCTCAACAACAAGCAGGACAGGAGCAACTGAAGCGGACTCCACAATGGTAGCAACTCTAGCCCTAGGGGTAGGAACAACAATAACAACATCTGTCACTCTCCTAGAGGATACTCTAACCTGATTAGTACTCTTAGGAAGAACAGTGAGAGTTGGGGCTCTCTGAATGGGTGCACCCTCCTGTGGTCTAGTCCTTAGATGGGCATCACCTCGAACCTATTGTGACCGGTCTCTACTGACCTCTCCCTGAGATTAGGAGTGGGTGATGCAGGTCTCCACTGAATGTCTTAAATGCCGACACCCAGTACAATACTACGGTACATCCTCGTAAAGCACATCCTTCCAAAATTCGGTCTCCTGTCTAACTATCCTAATCCTCAGCACCCGCCGCCATGTGACATCATACTCAACTAGCACCTTGGCAACTGAAGGCCAACTCAAACTCGATGTGGCTTGATCAACCCATAACGGCATCCCAATCACCAAGGCTATCGAGAATAATGCATCTTGGGAATGCACAAAGTGGACTGGTAAATATGAAAATGAAACCCAGATAGGAACTATGGATGACTCCTCGGAACGACGAAATTGTGGGATCCACTTGAACGTGCGCATCTCTCTACCATATACCGACCAGGCCTACTTCACCCAGAGACAGGTGTAATCCTCCTCAAGGTCGCACATCAGAAACACATGTCGACTATCTAACAAAGAGGCACTAACCTGCCCCCTCAATCCAATCAACTAAAGGAATCTCCTGATCATTTCCATCGGAGGGCGACCTCGGGTAAACTTGCCCACCAGGGCCAACCTGAAAGGAGTTGCGAGACTCTGAATCTCCTCGTCAGAAAAATCAACCGCCGGAGCACCACTGTACTGCGTGATGGGACGGGAAACTCGACGAGTGGGGGCGTCGAAACCAGGGATGGTGGATCCTCTCAAAACATCTATGAATGACTTGGGCGGTCGGGTCTGGTCCGAGGCGGAACCGGGGGGTCGGGTCCAAGAAATATGGGTGATGGGTATGGCTGGTTTGGGAGCCCCAAATTGTGTTAGGTTTCGACCAAGTTGGTGTTTAGCTTGAGGAGGTTGGTGAACAGTATTAATTGTGGGAAGTGGGATGGGTTTGATGATGGAATGGGCTAAGTTGTAGGCAGTGGGGTAGTGGATAAGTTCGCCAGAAGTGTTTGCGTTAGGAGGTGGAGGGTCGGGTG
This sequence comes from Ilex paraguariensis, assembly GCA_963454935.2. Taxonomy (NCBI): domain Eukaryota; kingdom Viridiplantae; phylum Streptophyta; class Magnoliopsida; order Aquifoliales; family Aquifoliaceae; genus Ilex; species Ilex paraguariensis. The sequence goes on along the minus strand of CAUOFW020000126.1, from coordinate 136,469 downwards.
GTGGGTTTAGGCTAGCGATTGGGTCATCACTGACAGCCAAATTTGCCATGGGTTGTTCGTTGGTTCAATGTTTGTGGGTTCCGTTTGATTTATGTTTGTTGATTGGGCAGGTATTGCTATTAGGGCGGTGGGTGGTTGTTGGGTTAGGCAATAGAATTGGCTAGGTTGGGGCAGTATTATGGCTCGGGACTGGTGTTTGTGATGTGGAGAAGGGCTAAGGTTAGGGTTAGGATTAATTATATGAAAACCAATATCGCAAGAGCAAAGCGAAAACTCACCGATTGAAGGTTGAGCGACATAGCTTTCACGGGTGGGCAGTCGGTGGCCTGGGTTTGTTTGCTGTGTAAGCAATCTTGTCACATGATATTTAAATATGAACAAAAAAATAATTTGGATAACTCTTGATCAAATTTATACTCAAATTTTTGTTAAATATATACCTAAATTACACAATTTTGACCATGAACTATCCAAATTTTTATAAAAAAAACTATGAACTATCCACATTTTGATAAAAAAAAAAAAAAAAAAACACCCATATTACACATTTTTTTGTTAAAAGTTACCTATATTTGTTTAAGAGCTATTAAAATTATTGTTTGTCAATATTTAGCTAATATGTGACAATTTTATGATAAAAAATCATTAGCAATCTGGACGTTGGTTGCTTGAAGGACCATATATAAACACATTCTATACTTCAAGAACAAAAATGATGCAATTGAAATATTAGGGATCAAAATAATGTAATTAAAATATTGGGACCAAAATGAGACAAACTTCATACTTTTGAGGACCTCTAGTTCAATTAACTCACAAAAATATGAATGAAGTTGAATTCTTAGTTCATAACGACCCATAGTAATTGGTTTTGTTCACAAAGAAACATATTCGAATTTTTGATTTCAAGTTCATGGATTAAGAGCATCTCTAAGGGTACTCTTCAAAATAACTAGTTAACATATAGAAAGAAATACACTCAGACCTCTTAAAGTTTGTCACTTAATCATTCAGACCTCCTAAAATGTGTCACTTAATCACTCATATCCCCTGACATTTAAAATATTACATACAGACTCTTGAGGTTTGTACATGTGTAACACTTAGACCCCTATTGCTAATGTCCGTTAATAAATTATACTTAGACCCCCTAAAATTTCTAAACGTGTAATAGTTAGACCCCCAAATTTAAAATTTATACTTGGACTAAAATATACTCTAATCAAAAATAAAATATTAAATATTTTAAATTTTACAACCAAAATTCATGTTCTATTATGACATTTATTGAAATAAAATCAAAAATAAAAATTTATTTTTTTCTTCAAAAATTATAATGAGTATATAATTATACTATCTATCGGAATTTAATTTGATCGCTTAAATGATCAAATTGAACTACCAAATTACCCCTATTAAAGTTAAAAGTGTTCATTACAATTTGACAACTTGTTTGATTTCTTAGTTTTATTCCAATAGATAGTATATTTGTACATTAATTATGATTTTTTAAAAAAATTAGATTTTTATTTTTAATTTTATTCCAATAAATGACATAAAAGAACATGAATTTTGTTTGTAAATTATAAAAGATTTAATATTCTATATTTAATTAGAGTATTTTTGTTCTAAGTATAACATTTTAAATTTGAGGTGTTTAAATATTATACGCTTACAAATTTTTACTAACGGGTATACTAAGTGACATTTAACTGTAAGTGTTATGCATATACAAATCTTAGAAGGTCTATATATAATATTTCAAATGTCAGGGGGTCTAAATGATTAAGTGACAAATCTCAAGAATTTTAGGTGTAATTCTCCCTAACCTATTTTTGCTTCATCAGTTGTATTGCTTTGAAGAGGAAGAAGAGAGTACTTACAGAGAGTGAGGATCCATCACTTTTCCGCTGGGCATCCCTTTTTTATACGAGGGTAAATTGTTGTTTTCGTCCTTGAGTGTGTGATCCCCTTGATATATTATAATTATTGATGTATATTTGGTTGTTAAAGACACATGGGCTTCTAAAAAAAGTTAAGTGGCATACTTGAGACAGTAGCTTGATTCCCAAAATAAGGTTTCTTTGTCGAGCTCTTCCTCTCACTACAAGAAAAACGTTTATTATGTTTTGTTGCCAAAAAGTATTATAATGATTTTCAATGATTGAAGCATTATAGTGAATTTATTTTGATTTGTTACAAGGACAATAGTAATCATAAAATGTCACTATTTAGAAATGATTTTGTTTAGCGATGAGTAGGTCTGTCAAAATCTGACACGACATGATTAACTAACATAAATTGACACGAATTAAATGGGTTTTTGTGATAAATAAGTTGACCCGTCAGACACGTTTAATAAACGGATCGTATTTGTTTGGGTGAGACCTGTCAAAATATTTATCACACAATTACTCGTTTAAATAAAATTAATATAATAATAAATTAATAATTATTTTAAAAAATTAGCCAGAAAAAATATGTAAAAAAATCAATATAAAAAAAAAAGAAGTAATGTCTTTGTTTTTGTTAATTGGCGATGAGGAGCAGTTCAAAGACAAAGGCAAACCAGTGTCTTTGTTTTTGTCCCACATCGGTAAATGAGGTGAGATGGAGAGGACTGACTTGCCTATAAAAGATAGTGACCTCTTGCCTTTTTTTTTTTAGCCTTAAAGTTTGATTTTTATGTGAGATTTGATTTGAAATTCCTCTTTTTTTAAGTAAGTACAATTGACAATAAAAAATGGAGTATTAAAATTTGTTGATATAATTTTTTTAAAATTAAATGGATTAGATGAGTCATGTCGTGTTACCCGTTTATAAAATTTGTTCATTTGTTAATTGACGTCAAAAATATTTTAGTCGCAAAAAATGTACTTTAATTTTCAGCGACAAATATTATGTCATTACCAAAGAGAAAAAATAGGACTATAATAAAATTTCTTTCGGCGATGAAGGTTTTTTTTTTTTTTTTTTGTGACAAGTTGATGATTTTTTAAGCGACTAAGTATTTTGTCACTGATAATCTACTTTAACTACAATGCTTTAGTTGATCGTCAAAAACTTTCAGTGGCGTGCCTATCGCGATAAATTGGCGACCAAGTTTTTTTGTTACAAAAACTTTTAGCGGCGAATAATTCACTTTTAGTGACGATTTTTTTTGCCGCTAAAAAACATTTTTCTTGTAGTGTCTTCTCTCAATAGCTAGGTGCGAGTCGGCTTCATGGATGCCGAATTGCTCTAGTAGGGGCGGATTCAGCATGACAGCAATTGTTCCCACTGGAATTTTAAAAAGTTTTGGATATTGTTTGAAATTTCAAAACAATTTTTACAAAAATTAAAATTTTCACCAACTAAAAATTTTATAAAAATAATTAAGTTTGTCAGAGTAACACTAATGAGATCTAATTTGGGAGTTAAATTATTATTATGATTTGATTGTTAGTGGATCCTAATATTTAACGGGATCTAGTATGTGTTAATTCAATGACAACAATGAATTAAATTTTTAAATTAAATTTTTAAATTAAATTTCTAAATTAGAATACTAGTTTATATATTAGATAAGTGGCATTCTTTCACAAAAAAGAAAAAATAGGGTTACACTTTCCTCATACCACTAAAATTAAAATTGTTACGATGAGTTTTTTTATAAATATCAATAAATCACTATTACAACATAAATAATTAGCTATTACATTTTTTGAATAACAAATCAATAATAAATGAGAAAGCACCTAATAAAAAATCAATCTTGACCTTTTAGTAAGGGTTGACTCATCCATCAACTAGTTAATAGAATTAAGAGTAACCAATAATACTATGCATGGTCAGTTATTGTTGCAATAAGTTTTAGTAATTCTTAATCAATCATTCTCTTTAACTTGATTTTTTGGTCAGTGCTCTATTTTTTTCGCTTCTTTTTGACTCCTCCCTTCTATTATTTTTATTAATGCGAATTGAAATTGGATCTTGATATTTGAAATCGTAATAAATAGGGGTTTGAACTTATAAATCATGATATTAGAAATTGAAATTAGAAAACAAGAATTTTTAATTTAATTGTACTATATATTGAAATATGTATATTATGAATTATATTTTTAATTGAATTATTCAAACAATTGGACTTTAACAATTTGTTTGTGATCAATCAAAGTATTTATATATCTAAGTTTTAATAAAGTTGTGACAAATAGATTTTTTTCTAAATTATTTCTATTAACTTTGTCTATTAAATGAATACATCTAGTCCTAATATGTTGTTTTTCAAAAACTCAACAATAAATTATTGAGTTTATGTTCAAAAGAAAAAAAAATGTGGAGTTTGAGTCAAATCAAACATATTAATTTTGAATTAATTACAGATAAATTTTCTAAAAGAAAAACAATATTAAAATAGTTCTAGGTTGCCCCCACTATGAATAATTTATGGCTCTGCCCTTGTGATCTGGTATCACTTGGTGATCTCAAATGGGTTAGCTGGGGCTAGATCTGAATAACTTAATTTAAGTAAATTTTAAGAAATTACATATAAATTTGAACTAAATTTCTTCAAATAATCACTTAATTTCTTTAATATTTATACAAAAAAATCTATATAATAAAGTAGCTAGATTATTTATCTTGATATTTTCGTGGCTCAAATCGTTTGAGGAGATTATTGATCCGACGGTCCTAATACGAAATTTTTCCCCCCAATTTTTTGAACAAAACTTTAATTTCTTCTACAATTCTAAAACATTTATCTCTCGTATAACTCTCTCTCTCTCTCTCTCTCTCTCTCTATATATATATATATATATATATATATATATATAGTATTTCATACTACCTGATGTTCATGCAGCTCACACATCTCTTTTAGTCAGCTTTCTCTCCCTCTCACATACTTTGATGACCAATATAAAAATTAATCGCTAACACATTAATTAGGTCATTAATTATGATTCTATATAATTAAAGATTATTTTTAAAAATTTTAAATAAAAAAATAGATCTTAAATACAAATTCTTTACGTGAAAACGAGTCGAATAACTATAATATAAGTCATATTTTGTATTGCAATGAAACACTATAATATTCAAATGTTATAATAGTCGAATAATATATGTGTAATTTGTAATATATTTATTTCTATAATAAAATAGCTATATAATTTGTCTTAAACTTTTCGCGGTTCGGATCATTTAAATAGATTATTAATCCGACAATCCTAATGTGAAATTTTTCCCCCAATTTTTCGAACAAGGTTTTCATTCTTTTCACAATTCTAAGACTCATATATCTCTTATACCTCTCTCTATCTCATACTATCTTATGCTCATGCAACTCATACGTCTCTCTTAGTCAACTCTCTTTCTCTATACTGTGACGAACAATATAAAAATTCATCGTTTTCACATTAATTAAATCGTTAATTATGATTCAATATAATTAAGAATTATTTTTAGAAATTTTAAATAAACAAATGGACCTCAATGACAGATTCTTTGCGTGAAAACGAGTCGAAAGACTATAATGTATGTCATATTTCGTATTGAAATGAAAATACTATAATATTTGCATAGTATAGTAGGCGAAGATATATATATATATATATAATTTGTGATATATCTATATAATAATGGAGTTATTATTGTTTGTCTTGAGTTTTTCTCAGTTCAAATTATTTTAAAATTATTGATCAAACAATCCAAACTCTTCTTCCAAACCTTTTTTCCACACAAAAATTATAAGAATCTTTTCATTTTACTCGATTATTGGTTCGAAGTAATTATGATTAGTATTCGAATTTAGATGAATTTGATTGTCGAATATAAAATATATTTTCTTGCTCAAATTTAACTTTGCTTGAATGTTACGAGTATTCAAATTGAAATTGATTATAAAATAACAAAAAATAATTACATTAAAAAAAATTATTGTGTCACTATGAACGGGAATAGATAAGAATTAGTTTGTAGGTTTAAGATAGAAGTGTTAATTGAGTCAAACTTAAATTCAATTCTCGATTTGACGTGTTTATAATTAAGACTCGATTGAACTGAGTCTAACTATCGAATATAAAGTAAAAGTTCTTGCTTGAATTTAAATTCGATTGAATCTTATTAATATTCAAGTTGAACTCAAATGAAAACTAATCTTACTTTCTCAACAAAATTTTTTATATTTTCAAGAATTTCGGAAAGTAAAGATGTATTGCATATCAAAAGAGATCCCCATGGTATTACAAAGTATGAAAAAAACAAATTTGTGGAGATGTGAGCAAGTAGCTACACCTCAGACAGATTTGTCAAAATAAAGTTTCCATATGAAACTGATAATGAAACTGAGAAGGTACACAATACAGTTGCTTGGGAGTTACAATTTTTCAGAAATGGCGAGATTTAGCCGAGAGCTTTTGAATTTCAGAGATGCAAGTCTGTCCCTTACAGTTTTGCAGCATGGCTTTGAAGATAGTGCTTGGGTCCTTTGCCTTGTTAGCGAAAATTCTAGTGTTTCTTTCCATACATAGATAGTAGACAGCAGCTAAGAGACACAGCTTTTGAAGGACTATAAATAATGACTTTCCTTTCCAGTGAAGTGCAGTCCATGAGACAAAATTAGTCCAAGGCAAGCATTGCCAAGAAAAGTTGAAGTGTTGGGTGAGTAAGCTCCAGACTCTCTTAGAGTATTGGCACTCAAAGAACAGCCGAAAATGAGACTCAATACCTTCACCACATAACACACACTCCAGGTCTTGGTGAGGGGCATAAACATGAATTCTGTCCTTTGTTTGAGCCTCTGTCTGATTGCAGTCGGAAGGATGAAACTTAGTCTAGGAATAGATTGACTATAGCATTTCTTCTAAGATGTTCCCATGCAGATTTTGAAGAAAATGAACCATTGGAGGTGAGAGACCACTTGACTTTGTCAAAAGCATTCTGGTTTGGCAAATGAAGGGGCATGGAGTTTGAAATTTCCAAAGCTTCCCCTGATGGATGTGGTGGCCATCTCCATTGATTGTTATAAATGTTGGTGTTGACTTTTGTCGCCCTTGAGGTGTTTGTGGATTGGAGGATGTTCTGGTCATATCTATGAAGCAAAGACCCAGTGGATGCCAATTGTCAAGCCAAAGAAATAAGTCATTTCCATTCCCAATTTTGTGGTGGAGGAAAGGTCTAAAGGCTTCCCTCATCTTAAGCAAATTGAGTCAATCTCGACACCATAAGAATTCGCGTGAAACATTTTGAATGATTTTCTCATAAAAGTTACAAGAACTCATATTAGAAAATTGGTGTCGAGATAATGTTATGAACTTTAGGTACAAACTTGCAAGAAAATAAATAGTTATATTTTTTTAAAAAAATTGAGATAAAGTATATTAAAAATGTTGAAATCGTGGATGTTTGATCAATAATAATTATATTTTCTTAAATGATTGAATTAATATGTTGCAATAGTTATAGCGTGACTTTCATTATATAAATGTTTGATTATATATGTTCTGCATATAAATTGAATAATGTCAATTTGATTGATGTGTTGTTAAAATTATATTATACATTGCCTTTATTTATGAACAAATATTTTCATTTTTTTACAAATAACTTAGTGTCTTTAGGTACGAGTAATTATTAGTATATAAATATTTTAAATCGGATCAGATATAAGTATATCTAAATTAGAATTCAGCAGTAATAAGTGTTGTGGATGAACGTGTCCAAGAGGGATAAGGGTTAGACGTACGAGAGGTGACAACCATATCCGCGTTGTTCAATTCAAGTCCTTGCCATCGTCCGCAGCTGATTCGGCATACATTGCGCATATAATCTCTGCGACTAAACTCATTCAAATGACTAATTGGTAAACGCATTCCTACTCCTCCTTTGCTTCCAAACAAAACAAAATCACATGAATAATTTAACATGACATTGAACACGATAGGCCAAAAAAATTTTGAGAATGGCACGGTCGCTTAATATCAATAACATATTTAAATATTTGATTTATTTCTTTATTTATTATTGTGTGAATTATTATAAAATTAAATTTTTTGTATTTAATTTTCTCTTGGAGTTACATCGAGCAAATTTATAATCTTTGGGAGTTATATGTGTGGTGAATTTAGTTGAAAGAAAAGGAGATATCATACCAAAAATTATCACTTTTTAAGATCAAAATATATTTTTTAAAAGTGAAGATATAATTACTTAAAGTAATCATAACCGATCAGGATCTTCTTTTGTTTTTGTTTTTTAGTTCAACGATTAAGGGGTCTGAGTTAAGTTACTTGCATTTCAACTAATCACCTCCTCAATCCAGTCAAAGGAGACTATCCATGCAGAACTAAGGTATTTACTAGGGATAAAAGTATTTACTAGGGATAAAATCTTCATAGCGTGGTCCTAAGTCCTAAGAGATTGTCAAGATTCAAATTCAAAACATCTAAATTTTACTGCTCATTCCTGTTACCACTTGAATTACCTTAGATTACCGATGAAAGAGTTTTCTCATTTTTGATATTCCAACATTGCATGCTAGCGTGATTTTCCTGGAAAATGTATTCATTTAGCTGGTGAAGAAATATGCATATTCAAGGATTTTATTACTGAATGTAAATCTAGTTATTTTGTTCATTTTGGACCCATTCAATTTTTATTTTTCTTGACAAACTCTCCGTCAATACTCAAAGCCCTTCCATCAATCTTATAACATGAAAAGTTCAAGTCATACATTTAGATGACTTGATGTGTATAAATTTAGCATCTCTTTGCATTTATTTATTCACCATACTTTTATTTCATTATTTGCTTAATCATCCAACAAGATAAACTTTAGAACTTTGATTTTCGGAATCGTTTCTAGATCCTATTCACCACCAATGGCAGTTCCAGTGCTTTTCTTCCTCACTTTGGCAACCCTCTTCATCTCTGGTGCTCATTCGGCTACATTCACAATCACAAATCACTGTCCATACACAATATGGCCGGCGACACTGACCGGCGGTGGCGGCGCTCAATTATCTACCACGGGGTTTGAGTTAGCTTCCGGAGCATCATCATCTATCAACGTCCCAGCTCCTTGGTCAGGCCGGCTCTGGGCCCGCGGTTTCTGCTCAACTGACTCCACTGGAAAATTCACCTGTGGAAGTGCAGACTGTGGCTCCGGTCAAATAGCTTGCAACGGTGCCGGGGCAATACTGCCCGCGAGCCTAGTAGAGTTCACTCTTGCCGCCGCAGGTGGACAAGATTTCTACGACGTCAGCCTCGTAGATGGGTTCAACTTGCCTGTTTCGGTGGCTCCACAAGGTGGTTCAGGTGGCTGTAATTCGGCGGCTTGCCCGGTCGATTTGAACGCAAATTGTCCGCCGGAGCTGGCTGTGAGGAATGCAAATGGGGCTGCGATTGCTTGCAAGAGTGCGTGTTTGGCTTTTAATCAGCCGCAGTATTGCTGCACCGGCAGCTTTGGGTCGCCCGAGACTTGCCCGCCGTCGGAGTATTCAAAGTTTTTCAAGAGCAATTGCCCACAGGCTTATAGTTATGCATATGATGATAACACTAGCACTTTTACTTGCACGGGTGGAGCTAATTACCTTGTAACGTTCTGTCCATGAGACATAAAATGGGGAGAAGATGCGTGCAGTTTTACTGGCTAGTGTTCGTGGTAGTAGCACGTATGCTTGGTTTGAGGTAGTGGTGGTTTGTTTGTTACTTTCTGTCAATAAAGACCTATTCCATAGGTCTGCATGTTTACCATTTCTTTTCAGTTAGGATTCCACTATATTAGGAATTCTTGTTAGACTTGAAATGTTTTTCTCAATTCTGTTTCTTATGAGGCTATTTAATAGCCATGTTTATCTAATAATAAACCAGAGGTTTTTTCCCTCAATTTATCTTGCTTCCAATTTCTGTGAGTGTGTGTGCACTAAAAACTGTGAAAAATGGTCATACATGGGATCAACTGTGAAAAAAATTCTACTTCCAATTTCAAATCCTTGCCTTGAAACTAATCATATCTCAAATCAAGGTCAGAATATTTGGTCATCAAATAAAACTTTAGAACCAAACAACAACTAAAATAAAATCTGATGATGGTGCATGAAAATAGTGAGTGATATGGGTTTTGTGTACAAGACAATTGTGTGTTGGCTGTGAAATCTACCAGCGTAAAAAAAAAAAAAGGTAAGGGCGTGAGTGGTTCACCAAACTGAATAGTTTGGCTAGTCCTTTGTCAATAGAATCTCTTCCTCCGGTGTTAGTTGTATTGCTTTAAAGAGGCAGAAGAGAGTAATTATAGAGAGTGAAGATCGATCCCATTACCGTAGGGTACCCCTTCTATTTAGATAAGGTTGATTTTTGTTTTCTTCCTTGAGGGTGTAGCCCCACCGATCTGTTAGAATCATTGAGGAATATTTGATCATTAGATACATTCATATATGTCGACATGTGGGCTTTTAAAAGCACTCAGATGACATACTTGAGGCAATATCTTGCTACCCAAGATAGGGTTTTTTGTCGAGCTCTTCCTCTTCTCCTAGTAGCTAGGTGCTAGTTGCCTTCATGGATGCTGAACTGCTCTGATATCGCTTGGTGATTTGGAATGGGTTAGTTGACAATAGATGGTCCAAGTCGAGTCTATGTAGCTTAGGTTAATATCGATGGGTCTTTGTGAAATGGGCTCAAGCATAATTTATGCTACCATCAAAATTTAAATTTGGTACTCATTCCTTATTAGTTTCATCAGTGTCACAAAGTGAAACCACCATTTAGATTGTGATCATTACTATTACTTTAATATAGGACAACGATCACACCCATAGATTGGTCAACTTACATTAAGACTCAAACAAAGTTAATTACTCACACGGGAAAGTCCGAAAGCTTGACAATCCGTTGGGCCAGGTCTTGGTCCGGCCCACTACACGGAGGACCATAATTAAGGCTATGCGCTTTTTTTCTTTCTTTCAGGTAGGTGCATTAGTCTGGCAAAATACAAAGTTTTTCATTTGATTTTGAATTATTTAGGGAAAAACAGAAGTCGGTATACAAATATAGACTTATTTGAGTAAAATGATACTAATGTAAATTTATTTGACATAAGTGCATTTTGATGGATAAAGACCAAAAACTCATTCTACAACAGTAACTCTTGCAACAACCGATTCTTAGAAACAATTATATAACAACCTCTCTATATTTTTTCCCTCTCTCTCTTACTCTCTCATTCTCTCTCCCCTTATGTTATCTCATGGTTACTCTCTCTTTATTTTATCTCACTTTCTCATTGATAATTTATTTTATTTTTAAATATATAAAGATTTGATTTGATTATTTTTCTTTGAAATTATAAAATTTTTTATTTTTTGTGATACACCTTATTGGTGTATCTATTTGATGTATTTCTTTAGTGTATCAATTTTGTGCATCAATTAGAGATATCATTTTAGTGTTTTTATTTTAGTGTATCTGTTTGATTTATCTCTTTCGTGTGTCAGTTTCTTGTATCAATTTTGTGCATCAATTAGGTGTATTATTTTAGTGTTTCTCTTTGGATTTCACTTATATCTCTTTGGTGCATCTATTAGGTGTATCTCTTTGGTACATTTATTAGGTGTCTCTTTGATACATCTATTCGGTGTATCTATTTGTTGCATCTCTTTGTAATCATTATGTGCAGTGAATAACCGGTGCAACTTGTACCTATTAAGTGTATCTTTTTAGAGAAAACAACATTTGGAACCGAATCAGAAAGCCAAGTTTGGAATCATATCATAATTCCTTCAACTAGTCTGGAACCGAATTAGAAAGTCCACAACTGGAGAATATAGGAAATAGCAACGATTGAGAATTGATTTACGTATAAATGTTCAAAATTTAAATAAATGAAAAAATTAAATTAAATCTTTACATATTTGAAAAGAAAATAAATTATCAATAGGAGGGGGAGAGAGAGAGAGGGAACATAAGGAGATGAGTAAATATTGAATGCAACAGTGATACCATATCAACAATGCTAACGCGGTATCATTAACCAATAATAAAACACCAAGAGGGTAGTTATTTGCATACATAGAAGAAAAATGAGTGGATTGGATATTAATATTAGGGGGACCCATTTGCTTATTTATTTTGATATAATTGGTTAATGATACCACGTCAGTATTATCACGTCTTATTACATTTGTGATGAATATTTTTCTCAGGAGAGAGTAACGGTGAGAGAGAAAAGGGAGAGAAAAGAGAGAGAGAGAGAGAGAGAGAGAGAGAGAGAGATAAAATAGGGGAGAGAGTGAGAGGAACAAAGAGAAGGAGGGAGAAAAAGAGTAACAGAGGGAGAGAGATAAAATAGGCGGACAGAGTGAAAGAATAAATGTTCAAAAATTAAATGAATGATAAATTAAAATCAAATTTTAACATATTTGAAAAGAATAAATTGTCAATTTGTTATGCATTATTTAAGAAAGGGGAATTAGGTAATACAAAAAAAATGTAATCTGAATTGTGTACTTAATAACAAGAAATTTATATATAAGTGAACTTAGTAGAGTAAAAATCTTATAAGTGAACTTTCTTTTAAATAAGTCTTAAAAAAAATATACACACACCCAATTTTCTCAATTATTTACGCCAATACCATTTAGGTTATTTAAAGTTCTAGGGCTAAAAACTTCAGCTTTTGTTGGATTTAGAGGAAAAGAAGTTTGATCCATTTAAACTTGGGTTTATTAGGCGATTTTTTCATCAGTTTATTAGGCTAGAACACTCTAAACAATCAAGAATTTTAGTTCAGTCAAATAGTGTTCTTTTTTGTCCAATGTTTGACTTTAAAACCTCAACTTATAATTTTATAATTCTCTAAAAGTCTATATTCAATATAATTATCAAATTGAAAACTCGATTATGGTTCAATAGAGGGCAATTAGGGTCAGTCATATGGCCAAGTTATTGGTTGCTCAATCTTTGGATGAACTGACCCATCTAACACACAAAGAGGAAAAAGAACCTATCACTTTTGGTTGGGTTTAGGCGACTAGTGCAGTCCTAATTTTTTTTTTGTTTTATTTAGTTAGATTCCCATAGAATTGAGAAGTAAAATCTCATCTAAATATAGCGCCCAACCTGAGTTATTTACCCCCAATGTGACACTTTTTAAACTTAATTATCGATCTATGATACTTTTTAAAAGTGGAGTAAAAAACCCCGCTTTTACTTGAAAACAAGATCAATAACCTTGTTTTTAAATAAAAATTGTGATCAGTAGTTGTAGTAATCGTAGATGAAAAAAGTGAAAAATGTGTATATTAAACACACCTTTGGGCAAAGGATGTTTACTAAACACACTTTTGACCTATTGCCCACAATATTTTGTTGCAATTATAATAGATGAAGAGCGTGCTTACTAAACACTTTTTTTGTTTTGTTTTTGCTTAAAAACGTGTTTAATAAACACGCTTTTCACTTAATGTCCACAAAAAATGCATATTTAACTAACATTTTTTTTATTTAAAAGTGGGGTGCTTGACTCCGCTTTCTACCAAAAGTGAGATTATTGACCCGTTTTTAAAAAGCATCTTAATTTAATAATTAAGTTAAAAAATTTCATAAATCAATAATAAAATATAAAAATTACCGCATTATTATAAATAACTCCGCCGAATCCTCTCCTTACACTGATTCCAAATCATGAAATATATGGACCGTGCCTCCTAAACTACCAGTAGAAACTTTTTGGTGCGGGTGGGCTGACCGACCCGGTCCCTTATTTGACATTCCCAATTGTAGGTGGAATGTCACGAAAAAGTAAATTTCTATTTCGAATAGCCGAAAACCCCTTTCATAACACACAAGGAGCTTGAATTATTCCTTTCTTTAAATAGTATGTACATGGGAAAAAAGACAATGAAGTTTGAACCCGCAATTATTAAACTCAACGACTGGATGATAAATTATTAGACCAACGGCTGAATCTTCCGGTTCTGATTGAATTTGATAGTATGTAAGACTAGTCAAAAAATAGATTATGGACTGAGCTTGTCAATGTACGTGTTAATGGATTAAACGAGGAGACAGCCAACCTTCCTTGCCAATCAGCATCAGCAAAACATAATATCTGCGACCAGAACTTACAGATATTTAAATGCCCAAATTGAAAAATTAGCCACTCATCGAACTGGCTAAACCCTTTCCTTCTTTTTGTATATAGCTATATTTACCATAATAAAAACATGCTTCAATGATTCATTCTATGACCGGTTTTATGACAAATAATACTATTTGAATTTCAAAATGTTGATCTAATTTGTAAATTTAATTGCTTGCACCTGCTGAATTGATAGTAGTTCTAGTTAAAAAAAGAAAAGAAAAATTGACGGTAGATATTATTCGCAAAAGGGAAATATTTTTTGTATTTAAATTAGGGACCACATCTAGTGACATGATGTATCATAACTATTAAATTGATAGTGAGTTTGAACTAATAATGGAGTTCACTGTCAATCTAACAGCAGAGAATGACAAAGTTATCAAATAAAGTCACTAAATAAAGTCCATATAACATTACCTTTTGAAAAAATATTCATTGTAAACATGTTAATATGTCTTTGTCGTCACGTAACCTCACCATTCAATAATAATAAAAAAATGAATAGATATATGAACATCATAAACTTCAATAACTACCAATATATCGCCGTTATACTGAAAATTTACTCGTATTATTTTATGATGTTAAAAAAAAAGCAAATGCAATGACCAAGGAAAAACCTAACAAAAAGAAAATGTGATTTTCATAGAATACGTATTCATTCAGAAAGTTAAAAAAAATGATGCTTGAAGATTTTCGGTATTGAGGTTAAACCCAGTTAATTTCTTCATTTCTGACCCATTCAATTTCTATTTTCTTAATTTCTTCCCAAAGCCCATCAGTCAATATTCAAAACCTTTACTATCAAACTTAAAAACATTAAAAATTCAAGTCGTATATACAATTTACATGACTTGATTGGTATAAATATAGCATATCTTTGCGTTTATATTCACCATACTTTTATTCACTTTTTGCTTCGTCTACCTAGAAGATGAGATCTCTAATGCTCCGTTTGATATGATGAACAATAGAAGAATGAAAAATTGAAAGGATAAATAAAACATCATGTTTGGTAAGGAAGGAAAATAGGAAGAATGAAAAAGTTGATAAATTAACTTTCTTTCCAACTCACCAAAAACAATCCCTCCAAAATCGGAAAGAAAATGGATGGAAAGTTAATTATTTGTGCTGAGATGTATCTTATATGTCTATATATTATGTATACATTAATTTCATATAAAAATATAATAATAAAATATGTATATATATATATATATATATTTTTTTTTAAAAAAAATTAAAAAAAACAAAAATAAAATAAAAATAAAAATTTTAAATTAAAAAAATATTTTTTTTATCTTAACTAGGGGTGAAAATTTTTGACTCAATACGATGACACGAACTTGAAAATGATCTGACACGCAAACAAGAAATATAAAAGATTCATAATTTTATAACTCAGCACGAATCTGACACGACATGATTCGATTGTCACCCCTAATCTTAGTCAACACAAAAAAAAATTAGTTATTTTTATTTTCTATCCATCCAACCAAACAGAAAGGAAGGAAAACGTATCATTCCTACTTTCCATCTTGAATGATAGAAAATGTATACCTCTTATTTTTCATCTTTTCTATTTTCTATCCTTCCGACCAAACGAAGCATAAGTTATGTTCTATCAATTGTAGCAATTGTTTTCCTTCTAAGCACCAAACTAGATCAAGCCTACAGACTGCTATATGGAGAAGAAAGAGACCGATTGAAAAACAAAAATCTCATGTTATAGTCTCTGCAATTAAATGGGTGAACCTACATCCCCAAACGCGGTGGTCCTCCTTGCAAGTTCAATAATAAGAACTTTGTGTGTCACACTATGTCTCCTCCTCCTCCTCCTCCTCCTCCTCCTCCTTCAGCATACCCACAACTCATGGTTCCAAGTGGCACGACCACTGCTCGTAAATGAATGGCAACAGTGTCATGATAATACTTCAGAAGTCAGAACAGTAAATGTAACTTGTCACTTGAAGAAAAACATAAGCATACCAAAATGTTTTTTAATTTATTTATACTTATGTTGTGTGTATTGGATATATTAATGGTTAGTACATAGAAAAAGAATAAAAGGATTCTATCTTTGTAATCTGTAAATGTGTTAAAGACAAATAAAGAACCTTAAAAAGTGAAAAGTAAGTGTTGCTGCTACTTGTGTCTCATTATGTTCTCACAAATATTATTTTTATGTTTTTTTTTTTGAAAAGTAAAATCGGTTGCATGTGGTGAGAAAAAAATACAAAGGTGTATAGACAATGACAAAACAATAGATACAACCTATTAACAGCCACAAAAAAAAAGACAAAAAAGGTGGAATTCAAATGGAAGTAAAGTCAGTGACCACTTGCAAACAAATTCCACCCATTGAACAGAATAAAAGAGATCCTCTAAAACAGGGGATTAGAAGAGACAACTATGTGGAAGTCTCCACTTCTGAATAGTTTGGAGATTGCTACTAGAGGTCTTGAATTTGAGAGAAGCCACTAGAGGTCTTGAATTTGAGAGAAGCCAGTCTACTCCACACAGTCCACAGAATAAGATAGGTAACAAAGTTTGAGTCCCTGAAATGGTTTCTGAATCTTCTATTATTTCTCCCCACCAACAAGTGATATACAATGGCTACCAAGCAGATTTGCCAAATCAATTTCTTCATCGACTTACCCTTCCAATTAATAGCAGCCCATTCGACAAAATCATCCCAAGGTTTAGGATGCTAAAACTCCCCAGCGAATGAGAGGGTAGCAAACCAAACTGTAGAGGAGTAAGAACACGAAAAAAAAAAAAAAAAACAACTGAGCATGTGTTTCAGAAGAAGTCCTGCACAAAATACATCTTGATCCCAAGTGAGCAGCATAAGATTGCATATGGTCAAGGGTGCTAAGCCTGTTTCTAACTGCTAGCCATAGGATGAAATACATTTTAGGGATATATCTCCCAGGCCAGACTAGCTTATACCAGCAAACAGGAGGTCCCCTTTGTCTAATTTGTTCCCAAGCAGATTTGGTGTTGAATCCCATTCTGCCATTAGGAATCCACTTGACAGTATACAGGGTTAGGGAGATAAGTAGGCAAGAAGTTGACCACAGCATGGATGGTATTGGAATTTGGTGGCCATTGCCATTGGCTGTTGTTAATAATTCTACTCACAAACTCCTCCTCATTGAGATGTAGTTCCTCTATTCCATTCATACTAACAAATGAATCCAGAGGTCCCATAGGATGCTAGTTATCATACCAAAGCTTTGTAGCTTGTCCTCCCAATTACATGCTTAATGAGTGGCCTAATTAAGTATCTTAATTTAATCAAACTCTACCAGTTCCAAGAGCTTGATTGAGAAGCTTTTAGTCTCTAGAAGCTTCTACCCCTTAAGTAAAAAATATAAGTCCATTTCACCCACATATTTTGCTTATCTGTAAAAAGCAACCAAATGTACCTCATCATCATAGCGGTGTTACAATCTTAAATCCTTTTAATTCCCAACCCACCCTCCTCCTTAGGCTTACAAACCTCATCCCATGATACTTTAGCACCAATGTTTCTCATATTAGTCCCTTTTCCATAAAAATCTCCTCATAAGTTGTTCAATTCTTTCAATGATCTGCGGAGGGGGAAATAAGTGAGCAAACCAATAAGTATGCATTATGTTAATAACAGTCTAAATTAAAATTAGTCTTCCTGCAAATGAAAAAAATCTATTTGTCCAAGATCTAATTCTCTTCTCAATTTTAATAATGAGATCATTACAATGGAGTGTTTTCAATCTAGTGTAGATCAGGGGAATGCCTAAGTACTTGACAAGAAACTGGTCCACAGTGAAGCCAAATAGTTGCACAATTTGTTCCTTAACCTCATTTTGAATAGCACTCACAAAGAGACTGCTTTTAGCCTGATTAACTTGCAACCCAGACATTGCTTGGAACTGATCCAAATAATCTTTGAACACGTTGGTAGAAGATAAATCCCCATGATAGAAGTGCAGAATATCATTAGAAAACATAAGATGGGTGAGCTTAACTTTCTTACATCTCCAATGAAATTTGAAAGTATCAATATAAGAGATATGTTGCTTAACAGTAAGAGATAATATCTCCATTACAATCACAAAAAGGTAAGGGGATATAGGATCTCCTTGCCTTAAGCCTCTTATGTTAGGAAAGAACCCATCAAGCTTTCCATTAACATTAACAAAAAATTTGGGGGTTGAAATGCATTGCCAAACCCATATTCTAATCAAGAGAGGGAACCCCATAACATCGAGAACATCCATTAAGAAACCCTAGTTAATAATATCAAAGGCTTTCCTTAAGTCCACCTTGATTGCACACGTTGTAACTCCTTGAATCCTATGATAATTTCTAAACAACTCCTAAGAAATTAAGATGTTATCTACAATCCTTCTACCACAAATAAAGACAACTTGACTTTGGTTAACAATATAAGGGTCACTTCCTTGATTCTAGAAGCAATGAGTTTGGAGATAGCCCTGTAGATGGTATTACAACATGAGATTGGCCTAAAGTCATTCATGGATGTAGGATTAGGCTCCTTAGGAAACAATGTGATGATGGTGGCATTTAATTCCTTGAGAAGCTTACCTTGAGAAAAGAACCCCTTTATGGCATCAATAATCTCTTGTCCAATGATTGGCCAAGCCTTCTTGAAGAAATAAAAGTTAAAACCATCAGGGCCCGGAGCCTTATGGTCACTTGTAGAAAAGAAAGCCTGCTTGATTTCTTCATTGGTGAATTCCCTTACCATTGTCCTAGACTGCTGGTAAGAGACTTTCCTTTGAATCATTGAGTCAAGGCTCCTCATTCTCTCACTATTAGGCATGGTGTAACTAGGCTGCCACAAGAGCTGTTTGAAATAGTCATTGGCTTCAATCTTGACCTCATCTTCCCCTTTAACAATGGTCCCATCCATTCTCTTTATGGAAATAATTTTCTTCCTACTTCTTCTATTAATCATGGTCTTGAAAAGATAGATTGTATTTTGATCACCATCTTTTAGCCACAGGACCCTTGACTTTTGCTTGTAGATCAATTCCTCAGCTTTGGCAACATCCAAATAATCTGCCAGAAGCTTCTTCTCCTCCTGTATCAAGCTATGGTCTGACGGTTTCCTGTCAATATTAATTTGGCAATTCTCAAGAGCTGCTTTCGTAGATTGGACAATTTTAGTAAAATGTCCTACTTCCTTGCACAGTCTTAAATACGCCTTTGAGTCTCTTTAGCTTGGAGGAAAGTCTAAATTGAAGTGATCCTTGCACACCAGTCGCCCAAGCTTGAGTCACAGTATCCAAAAATTCTCCTTATCAGCAAGATGACTGAAGAACTTGAATGGAGTCCTCCTCTTCCAAGCAATTTTTCCTAGCTTAACAATAGCTGGAGAATGGTCTAAAACCCCAGATGGTAAGAACTCAGTTGTAGGTTGTTGGAATTTGGTATTCCAAACTTGATTGACGAGGACACTGTCCAATTTCCTTGTAATAAATCTTGTCCCATCTCTCTTGTTTCTCTAAGTATAGAGTAAGCCAGAATATCTCAGGTCCTCAAGTTTAGAATCCTGTAAGCAATCTTCAAATTCCAGAATTGCATTATTCCATTTCCCTGCGCATCCCACATATTCACTAGGGTTCCTTATGATGTTGAAATCCCCAAGGATAATCTAGGCATCAGTATAGATAAGATTAGAATAATATCTCAAGTCTGCTCATAAAGGCCTCCTCTCCACCATTTCATTCATTGCATAAACAAATGAAGCAAAAAAACAATTATTGCTCTCAATATATTGAATGTGACAATGTATAACTTGGTCAGATTCAACACATTTGGTAACATTGATAATATTTGAATTCCATCCAATTCAAATCCTCCCTAAAGTGTAGCATTGGTAATTAGCACAGTAAATCCACTATCCAAAAACTTGCTAAATTATAGTAAAGCAACTAACACTCCTAACTTTGGTTTCAAGGACTCCTACCATGTCCAGATGTGCCTTTCCGATTAACTTTCTCACCTCCTCCTGTTTAGAAGGCTCATTAAGCCCTCTAATATTCCAACAAGCAAAATTAATCATGAAATGAGGGCTTTGCTGAGTTTAAAGTGCTCAACCCCCTTTAATTTAGCCTTCGTCTTAGACTTCTTTTTTAACTTTTTTTGTCTTTTTCCTTTTCTGAGTGATCCACTGATTCTTAGTATCTACTAAGTCATGTTTCTCCACTTCAATGGCTTTAAGATGAGCAGGACTAATGTTGACAACTATAAACCCTCAACACAAATTTAAATTACCATCCATTTCAGAGAGCTAGTTACCTTTGCCTTTATCAGATGAGCTGGTGGGTTTGCTTGTTCCTTAGTCACCTCCTTTCCTTTGACACCATACGATTCCTTTGGGCTTCTGGCAAATTGAGAAGAAGGCACAATGTTCCCAATTTGATTATACCCCTCCACTACAACAGTAGCACTCACAATGGTTTTTCCTTTGTCAAGTCTAATTGGCCCAAGAGTTTGGGAACTAGCTCTTTCAGCCTAGTTTCTATCTGCATGTGACAGTTAGACTGGGCATGTCCAAATGTCTAGCAACCAAGACAAACCTTGGGTTTTTAATGGTACTTGACCCTAATCATCACCATAATATAGTTACCACTATCATCACACTTGTTCAACTTCATATGTCCAATATTGCAGGTGGATATTAGGTAGCTTCACCCAAACTGGAATGAGAGAGTGGTCCTCTTTTGAAACAACATCTAATTGACATTTCTTAAGGAATAATGACCTTCCTTGAAATAACCATGGGCCAACTTCCACCACTTTGGTTCTTGCCTCCTCGTCCTCGAATTTGAAGAAAAATAACCCATGTTCATTAACCAAGACCTTCAACAATCCCATCTTGTCCCAAATCTTATGGGAGATGAAAGACACTGTCAAGAATGACAATTTTTTCTCTATAAAGTATCCCACAAGACAGTTTCTCCACATGGCACAACCTTTGTTTGCTACCTTAGTTGGGGGTTGAACAACAACACAGTTGTTAACTCTTTTGGGTTCATAGTATTGCAATTTCATGCTGTCTTGGTCAATCCTGCTTGTTTCTGGGTTTGGAAGATTCCTGTCGTACTTGAGCATTTGATTCCATGGGAAATTAGTACCAGATCTATTCTGAGTAAGGGGTTTTCCCCTATTTTAGCAAAAAGTTTCAGCCTTCTAAAATCTACTCCTGTTGGCCGATACTTTAATACCTTCCACACACTCGACAATAGTTGCAGCATTAGTGAGATAGAGCATATCAGTAACTCCTCTATTTTGTAATTCCTTTTGTTGGTTGAGCAATAACTCATCCTGGGCCCTACCATCTTGACCTGGTGGCTATCTTTGCCCTTGGTGGACAGATCTATGGGATTTGCTATTGGAGATGCGAAATCACCCACTGCTGTGCGAAAATCATCAGCCCTAAATTTAGAGTTGGGGATTGGTTTCATTCTAAAGCTAGGAATCTTTGGTGAGGAAAGGAGGTTAGAATGGAGAGGAAGATGGGGATGGGAATCTAGCAAGGGAAAAGAAGCAAAGAAAGGGATTGAAAGCTTCTATCGTCTGTAAGCTACTCTATTTTTATGTTATTGGCTACTAAACAATAGCAATTTTTCACTGTCTCACAAACTACAAGTCCCAATTTTGTGTCTAAGGCTTCCACTATACAGTTCAAAAACATAATTCAAACGATCTGAATCAATATAAAAATTATGTGACTTTTGAGATAGAGGAAGTACCTGATGAGTAGCCATTAATAGTAAGGTTGTTGGCACCCATTTTGGCTAGTTGAATCAGCGAAGAAGTTAACAAACCCATATTCAATTCATATCTCCCAGACATATGTGCACCTAATACAGGGAATTTATGGTGGCACAGTAAATCCTGTTGAATATGCAACACTGGATAAGCAAATCAAAAATTCTCCAACTGTTTATTGGAAATTAATATTGTGAGTGAGCTTTTGGGTCTCCGAGTTTGAAGATAATGGCTTGGCAGAAGCCACAACACTAACCATAACAACTAATAAATATGAAACTCCCATGGCATCCAGAGAATCGAATAGTGAAACAAGTTCTGCTTCAAGTTCAAATCCTTGTCTTCAAGCTTTTCTAGCAAGCTAAGGCTAGAATACTCAATTGGCACACTTCAGAACTTTTGATTTAACTAGCAGATGTGTAGAAGGTTTCTCAATATCTCAATGATATGAACAAATGGAAAAGACTACATAGAACCAACCAGCAAAAAAAGATCAAATCAGTGCCCTTCCATATTGAACTTCTTTGTGTCTTTTATTATCTTCCCCTATAGGTAAGGAATTCAAATACATTTGGTGACATATGATGCTATGAGATGCTACAAAGAAACAAAGGATTAAGCTACAAGGAAACAAAGGATTAAGCCATTGCTTGCTTTTAAAACTGAGACCCTGCAGGATATCTCCACCAAGAATTTTTATCCATAGGTCTAATATCAATTTTTTTTTGGCAATATGAAACAGAAAACAGTTAAGAGCAGAACTGCTTAATTTTTTTCATATGAGAAACATTCCTTGTATACTAAGAAATTGTCAGCCATCTTATCAATGAGCCCTCTAGAGGAGCTAAAATGTCCAGGAAGTTATAAGAAACAACAAAAACCATTAACATTTACATCTAACTGGCTTCTTCGCTACAACGTTGTCTGAATTTAGCTAAAGATCAATGCACATGTTTGACTTTATGATGTCAAGTAATGATAGAAATTCAACAGTTGTTCAAAATTGCAAAGAAGAGTAACCAAAAGAATACAATCCCTGGGAAGATCATAATTCAGCAACATGTTGCAATAATTGTTTAGACTTCTAGTCCTGCAGTACTACATAGCAACCATAGGTTTGTCCCTCCATTAAATCTCATTGCCCATGCCCTATATTCATTTGCTTCATACTCTTACACCTTAAAAAATTTATTTCCTATGGGTATCACAACATGTTTCACAAATTGACTTGGGTAGAAATTAAAACCAGAAATTTGAAGCAAAATAAATTGTCATTCAATCAAAGACTAATACAAATCATCTAGGTAAC
Source organism: Ilex paraguariensis (assembly GCA_963454935.2). Lineage (NCBI taxonomy): Eukaryota > Viridiplantae > Streptophyta > Magnoliopsida > Aquifoliales > Aquifoliaceae > Ilex > Ilex paraguariensis. The sequence continues at coordinate 113,244 of CAUOFW020000126.1, read as the reverse complement.
AACATGTTGTTTTTGTTTCTCTACAAGGAAATGCACTCATTAGTTAGACAACAATGACATTTCCCCAGCTTTTTCGCAAAGAGATAAATAGGATGATTTAGATTCATCTTACAAGAACTACTTTATAGATGGATCATTTTGAAAGAGAAGCAACCAACTTCTCCTTCAAATGCTCTGCAGCACCACCTTGTGTTCGAATAGAGAACGAGTGAATAACTTTTCCATTGTCGGTCATGGAAACATCAGACTCTTGAAGAACTACTTGACGTTCTCTAAATGCCTTTATAACTCCAGAAACCAGGTGGGTATCCAATGGGTAGCTCACTCGAACAACTGCATTTCATGTCTTTACTGAAAATCGATTTATGGGATAATGCATTGCTTTTTCTTGTTGTTACCCATCTCCCTTTCTGCTTCCAAAATCCTAATCTTCGTCTGGAGATCAGTGATGTATGCAATGGCATCACCTGGCAAATAAGCCTTGTCCATCTTAGATATATTCGGGACAACTGCTTTTAATGCGTAGAACCACTGGTTAAGCTTCTCACCCATGTGATTTAATAAAAATAATAACACACCAATAGAAAAAATTGGAATTATGATTAGTACTGCGAAACTACCCTAAAATCAAGATGCTAGCAAAAATACTAAATTGTGTATGCAATTGTTAGAATAATTATTAAAATCACCATCACGTCATAATACCGTCACAACAAACATAATAGTAATACTTGCAACTCAAGTTTAGTATTAAATATTCTATAATCAAACATATGAGTTAACTTCACGGAGATGTAGTTAATGGATCATTCTTCAGTAGTTCATTGAACTTTCTCTTCTTCACTTTCCTGAATGTTCTTGTGTCAATATATATGCGAAACTACAAGTTTTGAGAATGCACAACAACCCAATTTTACCGAAAAAAAAAAAAGAAAACCAAATTTTAGTGGAATATATTATGGGATGGATCCGTTTAAAAAAATCTAGTTTGTTGCAACAGTGTAAAGATCAAATTATCTTATTACGATATCCCAACGGTGAAGTCATGTTGCATTTAATCTTTTCATCACTGTAGCTAATTCACACCAATCCTACAAATATTTAATTATAACGTAAAAATAACGTGATTATTTTAATTAAATATGTATTCTATAGGAGCAAATTTGTAAATTAATGGTATCATTTGTTTGCTTTTGAATATAAAGTCCTATAACAGAACTTCAAGGTAAACAATGTTTGATGTACAATTCAACCCATCTACAACAAGAAGAACATTTATACGATGAGAAGATGTGGATTAGATAGTGCCACATACAGATGTCCATGACTAAACACTGATGTGCGCAAATTAACCCCCAACAAATTTTACAAACTGTCCTTGAGACTTATTGATTGTCATAGCATATGTTAATCGGATAAGAAATTGGCGTCTTGTCATCTGAAAAGGGAATTCTAAAGATGTTGGTGACAAATATATTCTTGGAATGAAGACCAAACTGCTAGATTTGTCACCATTTAAAATTTGAGCTTCAATCACACGCATGTCACATCTAAAAACTATCAATCATGTGCCATTATAAATCACATCCTTTGACACTGTATTTGTCAGCAACATCATTGAGCTACCCACCTTCAAATCTAATTTAAATGGTGGCAACCCAGCAGAGTTTAGAGAGTTTAAATACTCATTTGATATTGACTAGTGATCGAAAGATCAAGTTCATCACCCATCGCTATTTTGTCAGCTACTATGTAATTGTCCGTCCTAGTGAAATATTCAATGATGTGGCATTTATAGCATTCACATCGTCATTCCTTGAAAAAAAAATGTGTGCTCGGTTAGGAAGTCTAAGGTAACTGAACCATCCATATCCAAATGTGGATAAATTCTAAATATTAATTCTTGAAGAATATGACATTTGTGTGTTGTTGATGGAAGTTCAATGGTTTCTTGTGGGTTTGTTCCTACCTAAAAATTAGAAGTAAAATTATAGAATATTAATAAATAATAATAATAACAAAAAATAATATTTTATATACTAAATGGTCAATGAAATATTACCTCCATTAAGAATTTTACAAATTCAACATTGTCAGAATTTGTTTTAGTTAAGTGCATGTTTAACCCTAAAATCAAAACTTGTAAATCTCTCCACAATACAGATCAACTCAATGACACACCTACAATTTGCTCGCAGACTTCTTTCGGTATAACTGTAAAAAATTGTTGAAAGTCTATATCTAGAACAACAGTAATACTCCCAAATGGCTTTTGGTTATCAAAAACACCTTAAAGTATACGATCTATTACCTCTACACAATACCTTTAGTCGATCTGAAAAATTCTGCATGCATCGATTGTTTGGTAAACCCACAAATTGAATTTTCAAGCACAACTAAGGGAATGTAAAAACGTTGAATGTGATGTGCAGTCTCTTATTATAATAAAGATGCAATACGAGATGAAGACATAGTAACAACGATATATCCAAAGCTGCACAATTTTTTAGTAACTGTATTATACACAAACATTTTTTCCAAGATGGTGCCTCCACTCAAGAAAAAAGAAATAGTTCCTTTATTTTCAGTTACTGATGAAGTAATTACAGTAGAAGCAACATGTTGTGCATCATTGAGACGATCGACATTATTTTGTGCATCCGATTGTTTTGACATCATGATGGAGTTGTTGATGTTCAAATAATAATCTATTACCAACTATTGGATTCCAATTCCCAGTTGGTTGAGGCATGGGCGTAAAGTCAACTAAACTTTTTCCCGACTCATAAAACAATTGATCTAATAGATATATACCATAATCTTCAATTTGATCCTGAGTAGGATTAAAAATGCCAAACATTGTACAAATCTTGTGCTCTAGGTCATCACATATATGCATCAAAAATTGATTCCATAAATCAAGTGGAAATAACAGAGAGCATTCCGTAAGAATAATACTAAATAGTCTCCTCAACTAGTATCTCGTTTTCATAGATGAAGCTTCTTGAATACATTATACTCATTCTCCATCATCTTCCAGAAGTACCTTCCAATGCATGCTAATTTGGAAGTGTTGTACATAATACCATTTACTGTGCGTAATTTATCAAATGATGTTGGTCCTTTTACAACAGTTAGTAACAAATGCAGATAAAATCACTCACCTGAATTGGGACTAGCAAAATACATTCTACTAATTGTGTATCCCTTTTGTTTAGGTGTCCATTTATGTGTTTTCTTATTCCAAACAATTTATTGTGGAAACTCCTAGTAGGTTAATACACGTGCAGATTCAATTGAAGTATAAGATGTAAAAAAATTAGCCGAAGTTGTATCTTGTTGTGCACCTCTAGAAATGATTGCAGCAATTGGTTCGACCATATTAAAAACAACACGATGCATCCCAGGTAAATAATATTCTAAACGTACAACTATTGAAATCTCTTCATGCAAAGGATTATCAAATAATTGCCAAGCAACTTTAGGCAGTGCAATATATCTCGCATTAAGATATTGTTTGATCTTATTTCCTCCTCCTAGCACCACAATGGTACGATCATAACCCTTGTAAATATAATTGTGAATGTAATTCTCACGTCTTATTCTCGCACAAACTTTTACATTGATATGACAATTAAATATTTTGGAAAGATACGGATTGTATGACACAACATCTCTATTATCAACTTGCTCCCCCCTCCCCCCACTATATACATGTGACTATTATTACTCTGATGATAGACAAGATATCCATCTTCGTCCATACTCGTTGATTCTACAAATGCTTGAGGAAACTTCTTAGTGCACATGTCATTTTTCATACATGACGTGTGCAGATTGTAAGCACCACAAGGTCTATGTACCATACAACTCTGAATTGTATAAAAAAATAATAGGGTTATCATCAGGATCAGGAAATTCAGCGCGTACCACATTATCTAATTGAGCACAGTATTGAATTTTATCAGGGCCATGAAGGAACAGAAGTGAAAGCATATGTGGTAGGCCCCGTTTTTGGAATTTAATTCTAAAAACATGTGCTATCTTTTTTCCAAACAATTGTGTTGCTTCTATCTCCTTCATAAAATTTTTTTCCTTTAACTCAAAAATTCTCGTGACAAAATCAGGTCGGTCATAAACTAATTGATGTTATAACACAACTGAATAAATCTTAGGTCAGTTGGGATTTGCAGTCATGGTGAGAAAGATATGAGGGTGTTGATTGTACCATATAATAGCCATTGAATCTTGAAATGTTTCAAACATATGTCTTACGCTTCCAATGAAGGAAGATGGCAAAATCATCCACTGACCAATTTGTTTAGGACCTAGCCCATCAGCATAAACATCTATAAGGCATTTGTATAGTTCTACAAGAATTTTTGCTTGATTAAGCTTAATAGTATGTCAACCGATTTTATTCTGTAACAGCCCAAGCATCTACTAAATACTCCTAGAATAGTCCTCCCTTCAAAATTGTTGAATATTCAGTTAGACGTTGAAACAAACGATAACTATGATATTTTAACTGAGTAAATCGATTAGTTGAGGGTCTACCAAGTGAATCGTCCCACTTTCTCAACTCAGGTTCCCATCCAAAGTCACCATGAGGGAACAATAATACATAACGCAAGGGTAACTATATCGGGTAACACTCATTAATCTGCATCAACTCATTATTTTACTCTCAAATGTAAAATAATATCTCTCATTCCACTTGACTCGGTTTCATCTCTGGGTAATATTACTGCAAGCTTATTTGTGATAAGAGATTATATCTTCGTCGATCTAATGCTGGGTGATAATGAAGATAAGCAAGTAAATTTTGACCTTCCAATTCTGACTAACTTAAAATCTCATAAGCTTGCTGGAATTTATCTGAGAATGGATTTACATTCAACAAGAAATCATGAATGATTTCTAAAATGTCCCTTTGCAACTGAGGATTTCTTCAACTACAAACATCTAAAGCTTCAATAGGATCATAAATGTATAGTTGACTGTATACTGGTTCGTGATTTGGTTGTGGTATGGGTGATCCTGTTTGATGGCATAATTCTCCATGTATAGTGAAAGATGTATGACCACTTCTTATCACTAATCTTGGTTCTAGTGTAGCACCAAGACTTGTAAAAGTATTAGCTGCATTATACTTTCATGTATGTTGTTGAAATAATTTTGATTTATCATCATTTCCATCATACAATGTTTTAAGTGCTGTTGGGAGTGTAATAAGTGGAGGTAGTTGAATCTTTCCTGGCAAACATGTTCCAAAAAGAGGACGTCCTAAACGGGAATATTATAATTGTTTAGCTATCCAATGTAAGGCTTCACAATGAGTACATGGTACATCCATACTCCCGAGTGAATGACGACCTTCTAATACGTGTGTTCGATGATTATTTCCAACACTATATACATGAGATTTAAAAAGATAAGTTAAAAATTTGCAAAAATGTAATGGTGATTTCCAAATATTCTAGTTTATAACAAACACCTAAAAGTTGGGTCAGCTTCCGTTGTGGTGTCCTAATTCAAATTGAGCATTTCTTAGGTCGTGGTAATCACAAACGATAGCCCAACATCATTTGTTGCCATAGTTTGTTCTATAGCAAGTTCAAAGATTTCTATAGAACATCTAGAGTGTGGTTCCGAATGCGCTGTGACGCCTTCCTCAAGATTTTGTGGAGGCATTCCCCGGAGCATTGTGTTCACAGACGATGACTCTGGAAAATCTATTGGTCCAATTTGTTCTAATACATGCACAGTCAATTCTTTTAATTGACATCTTTCTCGTTCTTGACGTGCATGTTGTGCCAATTGACGTATTGATAAAACATTGTCGTCGATTGCCTAAAGCATAAATTTTTAAAAATATTACAATAAATCATAAATAAATTTAAAAATATATAGCGGATAAGGAAATAAGAACTGTAGTACAAAATTCAGCATTTGAACAATAATGGAGTACATCATATTTAAGAAATACATATTTAAACAAACATACCACTTATGGATCTATATTCTCTTTTCCTTTTCTTTTTTTTTTTTTAGATCTGGATGTTGCAACTGCATTTGACTTTCATTTTTCCTTTTAAAAAATAAAATGTATAAATTAAAAATCATTATAGTAGAAAAGAGTTCATAACAATACATAAATCCAATTGATGTGCCACATTTTCAGCTAAGCGAAGGCGATTAAGATCAGGTTCATCATGGATTACAACGCATACGTTTTTTTGACGGAATAATTGGACCTAGAAATCAAATAAGGATATTGCTAAATTGAGTGATAATAAGTAAGAATTACACAACTATAAGCAGTAACAAATTAATGATAAGAAGATTAGCTTATTGTACGTACTACGTTAGTATCCATCTATAAAATGGTTGAAAAAACTCTAATGTGTATGGGATTACTTATAGAAGAGGATTAGAAAAAAAGCTATACCTATATAATTTACATGACCAAAAATGGTGACGTTGTAGGGTGATTCTGAATGTGCCAAGGTTCCTTCACCAAAATTGGACCCGTTGAGATGATGTGGAGGCATCCTCCGCAGCATTGTTGTCATAGACATTAACACCGGGATATTTATTGGCACGGTTTGTTTTGCTATAAGTGCAAGAAGTTTCATATTATTGAAAAATAAAGAAATTGCCTTTTTCCAAGTCTTCTCGTGTTGCTTCTCAAAGTCTTGAATTGATTCATTCTGATGTTTGGACTTCTCCAGTTCCCTCGATCAATGGATACAAATACTATGTCGTATTTGTTGATGATTTGGCTCGGTATACTTGGTTTTATCCATTGCATCATAAATCTCAGGTGTTCGAGCATTTTTTTAAGTTCATACTCATGGTGGAAAATCAATTTTCTACTTCTATTAAACAAGTTCAATCAGATGGTGGTGGTGAGTATAGAACTATTCAATCATTCTTTTCTTAGCATGGTATCATACACCGTCAATCTTGTCCCTATACCTCTCCCCCAAAAGTAGTTTAGTCAAAAAGGAAATTACGGCCTACTCTTGAGACTGGTTTAACATTGTTAGCACATTTTGGGTTGTCAAATAAATATTAGGTTGATGTTTTTATCACTGCTATCTATTTGATAAACAAAATGCCAGCACCAATACTTGGTAATTTGTCTCTTTTCTTCAAACTCTACCATAAATCACCTAATTATGCCATTTTTGGTTGTAATTTCTTTCCCTTCTTCGGCCTTATACCTCCCACAAGTTAGAACGTCGAACAAAATCTTGTGCTTTGCTTGGATATAGTCATGCTGGGTAAAGGTCTCTCGATCCTCTTAGTGATAAAATTTTTCTTTCTAGACTTCTTGTTGTTGATAAATCCTATTTATACACCTCCAAAACTAATGCTGCTGTTGATTTTCCAATTCTAGTCCCAGATAGTATCATGCTTCCCTTATCCTTTTTTGCTTCAACTTCACCATCGCCAAATATCTCTTCACCCATCTCTCATTTTACACATCTTGAGCCACATGATGAGACCACTTTTCCTACCATATAAGATGTCCATGTTTCTTCTTCCTCCATTGATTCTTTAGACTCTCTTAAATCTATAGATCCTTTATCCTCTATGGAGTCCATCGTTATTGCTCCAATACCTTCTTCACATTCCATAACAACTCGTTCTCAAAGTGGGATGCTTCGACTTCATAAGTTTTCAGATTATCATATATACTATACCACCAACTACCAATCAGTAGCATATCATATCACCCTCTATGAAACCAAACCTATTAGCTACAAACAGGCTACTACTGATCCTCATTGGCAAATAGCAATGCAACAAGAATTTTATGCCCTTATTTCAAATCACATATGGACTCTTTGTCCATGCCCTCCATCTCATAATGTGATTTGCAATAAATGGGTTTACAAGATCAAACACAATCTTGATGGTAGTATCGATAGATTTAAGGCTCGTTTGGTTGCGATAGGATTTGATCAAAAATGTGGGATTGATTACACTGAAACTTTTAGACCAGTGATTAATCCATCTACCATACATATTATCTTGGCTCTTGAAGTTTATTTTAATTGGCCAATGAAATAAGTGCCACAAACAACTGACACTAGGGGCATAAAAGCAACAGCTGCTAGCCATAAGATTCGAATCCCAACTATGAGGGAGGCTTGGATAGATATTCAACTAGGGCTTGATAGGGCTTGAACAGAATTGGACAAGGGACTAACATTTCTTATCTAGATGCCTAAAACATAAGCAGATAAGATAGCGGGTTAGGCCGAAAAGGAGGAAGCGGGGATGGCACTGGCTCTTTCTATCCTAGGGCATTGTATCGATCAAGGCAAAACTTGAAGCGTGTGTAACCCGTTCTAATTCTAAGAGTAAAGGATTTAGCGCTTTGATGGTTGCCCCTATCTTTTCTATTAATGCTCCGCTCGAGGCACCTATCTTTCTTTATATGCCCATTTTGCAAGAAGAAGAGGTGTATGTTAATCAAAAGGGGTTGTTATACGAATAGGGTGCACAAAGGAAGTGACATCCATTGAAAGCGAAGCATCATAAGCTGCAATAAGACTTTCACTTTCAAGAGCTGCTAAGCCTGGTGTTTGCAAAGGAACTGACATAGTGAATCTACAAGTTGGAGGAAGGAAGTCGTCTGCTTTAGAGCATCAAATCGTTGCTGCTTTTGCTATTGGTCTACAAATCGCTGTAACCAATGTCCCGAAAGTAGCCACCGTCCTCTTTTGAGTAGAATGATGGGCTCTTAGGAATAGAAGTGGGCATCACTACAGTTGAACTCTATTGGTTGCGTATGTTATTTAAGGACTTCAATATCCTACTTCCTAATATTCCTGTTCTATGGTGTGACAATGTTAGTGCACTAGACCTTGCCACCAATCCAATTTTTCATTCACATACTAAGCATGTGGAAGTTGATTATCATTTCATCCATGAGAAGGTTCTTAATCATGGTATACTTGTTTTATCTTTACTCATGATCAAGCTGTTGATATTTTCACCAAGAAGGGAGAACCATTCTATATAATAAAGTAACCAGGAAGTTTATCTTCAGATTTTCACTGCTTAGATTGCTCGATGATTACTGATCTGACAGTCCTCATGCAAATTTGTTCTAAGACTCCTATCTCTCATCTATCTCTATCTCCTATCTCATACTAATTGATACAAATTTCTCTCCCTAACTCACATCTCTCTCTCTCTCACACAGCACTCTCACCTAGCACCTCTCTCTGTATCCCATACTAATTGATACAATCATCACCCTACACCTCTCTCTCTCTCTCTCTCTCCCTTCCTTTTTGTCTCTGCCAACACCCCATAACACAAACATGTGGTACGGTGTATTTGGGTTTGGATAAGAGAACGGGATAACGAAATCTAGTGGGAAAGAGATGTAGTTTAGGCATTATGTTCATGTTTGGAAGTAACTGTGTATTTGGGTTTGAAAATTGTATGTATGCGTGTTATGTATTTCATGCTTGGTTGTATGTATTTGTATTTGAAAATTGTAAAAACTGAATGATTGAATGCTATGAATTTGGTTTATGCTTCCTGTAAATATCCTTCTTGGATTTGGAATTTATTGCATTTTGCTTGGTTGTCCTTTTATTAGTTGGTAGTTTGAATAAAATTCTGGTCGCAGAGGAAGCTACATTGCATCTACCAGTTGTGTTCTGCTCAATATTTTAATTTCTACTCTTGGAAGTTGAGTTTTTTTTTTTAATTTCAATATAAGCTTAAAACTTTATGAATTAGTGGATTATGAATCTAAAATTTCTTAATTTGGTGTTGAGATTAGCCCATTTGGGGATTTTGATTTTCTTGAGTTTGTGGGTTATGAATTGGAGTTTGTTGATTTCGGTGAGATTAATTTGAGGGAGTAGAGATAATTTTGCTCTGTACAAATCATATTGAAAATAAAACCATAAGGGAACAAACAATTGCTCAAACTCAAATGTTTACTAAAAATCATTTCGTGGAAACCATAAGGGAACGAACCTTTTGAAGATATTTTAAAGTTTTTCAATCTAGAAATCTGATTCCTATTTGCTAATAACAAAACTAGAATCAAACTAATATTCAATCTAGAAAAAAAAGAATCAAACTAATATTCAAAGCACAAAAAGGCAAATATTTTGGGGTCAATTTTGAAAACTGATAAAAAAAATTTGATAGCACAAAGTGTCATTGCAAATGAAGGTAATTGCTTATTTTTTAGCCTTTAAATGTGTACAATTTGACTTGAGAGGAGTTTGAACGGAAATTCCAGTCTGCCCATTGCAGAGTTCAACCCCATAGGCAAATCCATACAAATAACCAATCGAGATAGCTCAAAATCACAATCAACATAATAAGCAAAAAAAAATAAGAAACCAAATTAGAATAAATAACACATAATTAGCGTAAAATTTCTAAAATTCATACTTGAGCAGCAAATACAGTAATTCACATAACTAATTTTGATTACGGCTGAGGCAGTGAATGGGTTACTAGAAGAATACGACTGAGGCGTTGGGATGTCTTCTTTTGTTCCATCTCTACTCCCTTGGGTTATGAGAATGATACGGCTGAGGCAGTAGGATATTTGAATTGTGTTTTTGTTCTTGAATGTTGCTGCTATATGCTATACATGGATTGGAATTCTTTTCACACGTGCAAATATACATGTGTTACCGCAATGCATGGATGCACAACCCTCATTATTTTGTTCCATATGCAAAGATGCACATGTTTTTTGTTATTATATGTGAACTATGTATGCAGGTGTTGTATTCTCATTGATTTTTACTCTATAGTAGTTTAGTTTTGTGCTATTCGATTATGGTATGGTCCAATATTCATTCATCAATTCACATATTTATTTTTAGTATGAAGTCAATTATAGATAAATTTTGTGACTGAAAAAAATGTCAAGTGAGAATTTGGATTATGTGACTATTAAATTTAAACTAATTAAAATCATTTGGTGGTTAATTTTTTTTTTATTTTGGAGTATTGGTTTTGAGTGGACAAGTCTTTTGTAATTTGGGTTCAAGAGTTCGACAAATTGGATTCTTGTCACTAAAAATTCACTGCATTCGGGTGATTTGGTGCTGCTCACGTATTGGTTTTGTTCAGGTGCAAGGTACTTTTTGTTTTGAATTTGTAATATAAACTTTAATTTTTTCGCATTGGTTATATTGTTAATATTAAGACTTGAAACTGTTCATTGAGTTTTGCTTAATATTTTCTTTTGTGCATGTGCAAGGTTAGTTTTGTATTTAATTTTAATATAAGCTTAATTTGTTTTGCAGTTGCTATATTATTACTATTTACACTCAGAATTGTTCATTGGGTTCTACTCAAGATTTTACTTTCGTTGCATAATAATTTGATTGTATATATTATGATTGATGTCGGTTAAATGATATGTTTTTAGAATATATTTTATCAAAATTGTGAGGAGATGTGAGTGAGCACATTTTCATGGTCGTTTACCAAAATGTTGTGATATACCTTACATTTGTACGTGGACAAATATTTGTAACTTATTTATGAATAACATCGTACTCAGACAAGAGTTATAATTAGTTCCTCTATACAATAGCATGAAACACACTGATTATGGTAATTTAAGTAAGTATTCTCAAACTCTTTCAGGTCATAGTCATTTGATGATCAAGAGTAAGTTATGCTGGCTTTCACAAACTTTTTATACTTGGTGAAAAGTTTCTCCGACCTCTTGGACAAAAGCCTTGAGATTCTTGTCCAAAGATCCACCATCCTTCATAGCATCCCTCGCCAAATCTTTCCATTTATCAGCATTTCTTCTCAATTCTTCTTCTCTCCCTCCACCTCCCTCCCATCACCATTTCTATGCACCTCTTAAGCTCGACACTCTCGACAGTTCCTTCTTCGGTCGGCTTCACCCTCACCCCCATCTTCCACACATCTTCAATCATTTTCGCGTTGGTCCCTTGATCTGTCCACTGAGGAAACGCCACCATCAGAACCCCAGAAACCAAACTCTCCACCATAGAATTCCACCCACAGTGTGTCACAAAACACCCCAGTGAAGGGTGTGATAACACCTCTAGTTGAGAACACCATGGCACTATCATCCCTTATTGCTCCAATTCCTCCATGCAACTTAGTTTTTCTTCTTCTTTCTCTTCTTCTCCATTCTCCTTCTCTTTAATCACCCACAAAAATAGCCTGCAACTCTCTTACAAGCCTCGAGCGATCTCTTCCATTTGCTTCCTTGGTAGAGACAGAATTCTTCCAAAAGATACATAAACAATTGATGATTTAGGTTTCGAGCTTATCCACTCGACATAAGAGTTTGATTTCTGAAAGAGGTCACCTCAAAAGGGAGTGTCTGATGGCTCTTTTCAATCCAAGAAAGCAGAAGGAATTAGTGGCTCAATCCCAATCAAATTGTACATATCAATGGCCTTTAAGGACTCTGGCTCTAGTGCATCGAAAGAGTTAACAAGAACTGTTGGGTTGGTTTCTTCATCTAGTGTTTCCAATTGCTCTCGGAATGATTGGAGGGCATTGAACCCGAATACATATAAATATATAAATGTATTTAATTAAAGTTAATATTTATCTTCATTTTTTAGAGTTGAGATTTTCATTTCACTTCAAATTTTCATCCTTGCGCTTACATCACTCTCAGATCCCTCTCTCACGCGTCACTCCTCCCTCTCTCAATTGTCACCCGTTTGAATCATCTCAGACTCTCAACTTCCCTCTCTCACTCGTCACTCTTCCTTCTCTCACTCCCTCTTTCTTCATCTGCACTTCACCCTTCATTTCAAATCATTAGAAAAAAAAATCAAATCTACACTTCAAAAAATCAACCTGAATTAAATAATTCAAGCACAACCCGATTTTTAAAGCGAAATCAACTCGAATTAAGTGACTCGATTTCAACCCGAGCCTGCCCGAAATAAACTCGGACAATACTCGGGTTGGAGTAGGGTTAAAATTTAGGTTGAAGATTATATACTTAAGATTGAGCTAACGTTGACCTCTAAACTCATCCGAATTGCACCCCTACCTCCCACACACAAAAGAAAAAACCACCCATTGCCCACCTCCACCCATAACCAGCCACTACAAAGCCACCATGCAACCACCAGCCAGAGGTAGATTCACAATGGGGGCAGTGGGGGCAGCTGCCCCCACTGGAATTTTAAAAAATTTTGGGGACTAAGTGTAATTTTAAAAAATTTAGAATTTATTAGATATTTGCCTCCACTGATTTTTTTTAAAAGATTTAAAGTAGTTATGTTATTTTGATAAATATATGAGTCTCACTTGTAAATATTAATGGAAGATGATATCAAAAATTTGGACATTTAAAGATTAACTAATATGTTACGAAATAGGTTAACTCTCTCATTTGTTTTATGTTTATACATCGAACTAAATTTAGGGCTTGTAATCTTCTTCTTTGTTTTATGTTTATATGTTAGAATTGAAAATTAGGGTTTGTAGCCCTCTTTTGTGGTTTATTTTTTAAATGTTGAATTGAAATTAACGCTTGTAGCTCTCTATTGTATTTTATTTGTTACATGTTAAATTGAAAATATAAAATTGGGGCTTGTAATCATCTTTTATATTTTATTTTTTATTTTTTATGTATTGAATTGAAACTAGGATTTGTAGTCTTGTATTTTATTTTTCTATATTGAAATAAATTTGGGGCTTGTAATACTCTTCTATGATTTATTTTTTTATATATTTAATTGATATTTGGGTTTGTAGTCTTCTCTAGTATTTTATTTTTATATGTTGAATTGAAATTAAAACTTGTAGTCGTCTCATTTGTTTTATTTTTATTTGTAAAATTGGAATTAGGACTTATAATCCTCCATTATAATTAGACTAAATTATTTTGATTTGGTAGTTTGAACAATTTTATTGTGATAAGTTAAGTATTTTATATACCTAGGTTTAGTTTACTAGAATAATTATAGTTTAAGTTAGTTTCGATTGTTTGTTAAAATTTGATGATGAATATTAAGTTTGTGATTGAACAAATTAATTTTTGAATGAGTTATGAAATTTTTTCTTAAAATTTAATATATGATTGAACCCAATTTTGCGGTTCGAAATTTTTTTGTTACGTCTTATAGATAAATTTATAATGAGTTTTTTTTGTTGGCTCATTTTGTATATCGCTCATGTATATGAATTGCGTCTTTAATTAATGTTCTATTCATAAAACTATACTTTTGTGAATATTTTAAATTTTAATATTAATATAATTTAAGTTACCCACGCCGGAGAATATGTCAAAATCCGCCCTTGCCACCAGCAGCATTGCCTTCCTTAACCACCATGTACCCCAAAATTTGCTACACACTTCTACCACCACCCATAAATATTAACTACCCATAGCAAAGCCATGGTGCCCAACACCAGTCGCACGGCCTCAACCACCACCACCTATCCCCAAAAATAGCAACCTACAGACACCAACACCACCCACAATAGCCCATCATGCCAAACATTCAATCGTGAGAGAGATCAACTGTAATGGCACAACCACCACCAAATCCCAAAATCGACACACGGCTAACCACCCATAACTACCAGCAGTAAACCTACCATGCCCAACACCCCCTGTACAGTCATCCGAACCCACCACACCCAGAAGCCACCTTCATGAAATCAATTTGCAAATCTATAGGGCTTTTTAGACCTTAAATTGCGGCACTTTAGGCCCCTATCCATCTGGTTTCTCTTTCAGCTGGGTTCTTGTGATGGGCTGCTGGGTGGCCGGAGGTGGTGCCAGCAATGGAGTAAAATTTGTAATGGGGCCTAGGGGGAGGATGTCGGTTGATATAGCAATGGAGAGAGGTGTGATGGAGATTATATTTTGGGGAGATATTCGTGGAGGTTTTTCTCAAATTCAGCCTCCCTCGTAACTTAATTCTTCAATTTCGTTATTTTTAAACTTATTTTTTTAAATATTATATTTTAAACAACGGTTAACGGACGTTAACAATTATAAAAGGGTTAAAAACGTTATTTTAGAAGATGTTTTTAAAAACGACATTCTCGATGATGATTTAATCGTTTATTCATCTCAGCTAAAAGTATCCAAATCAAATGGTTAGGTCAAAAAAATTCAAATATTTCAACCACGAAGTCCTCTCCTCCTCCCCGACCACTCTCAGCCAGGTATTACTCCGACGAGCTCCAACCGAATATTCAACCGCGACTCAGCGACTAAGCATACCATTGGAGGACCATCGGAGCCTTGTGAAATCTAAGCTTAATCCACAGCTCCACCAGCAACACAGTGACTGAGCAGTGAGCACAGCCTCCACCAGCGACCGACCAGTGAGCACATCCTCCACCAGTGAGTATCTCCATTCTCTATTCCAGCCTAAATCGATTTTGCCCTAAATCTTTATCTATTATCCACTAAAACTGGCAAAAAGTCTTCTTTTACTCTTTCTTGTGGATTAAAGAGTATGTCATGTCTTCTATCATCGTTGGGGTGCAGTGTATTTAGGGACTAGGGTTTCTGCTTCGTTGAAGGACTCGGTTCTATTCAGGTGATTTTTCTTTTCAAGCTTTTCTTCTTTTTTTTTTTTTTTTTTTGTTGATGAGTTAGGTTATTTACAAAACTGACTTGAAATTGAACTAAAATTGCTGGAATTGAGAGTTCGATTGGTGAATTTAGTTTGAAATTTGGCTGTGGTTAAATGTGATGACATTGTTGATTGTTGGAAGAAATTTTGTTGGAATTCAAATGATTCGGATCGGACAAAACAATCCCTTTTTTTTTTTTTTTTTGGGGGGGGGGGGGGGGGGGGAGTGGTGATGAATGGTCTAGTTTGATTGATACGTCAGCCAAGGATAGTTGGTTTATCAAAAAAAAAGGGATGGTTTTGATACTTCTCTTACTGTATTACTTGGTGGAGTGGTGATTAATGGTCTAGTTTGATTGATACCTCAGCCAAGGATAGTTTGGTTGAAAAAAAAGGGGGTGGTTTTGATTCTTCTTTTACTGTTTTTGCAAGTTCTCAATTGGTATTTACGATATTTGATTTATATTAAGATTTGTTTAAGATTGCATCTGATAAGTCTGATAAAGGAGGTGGTGGTTAAAATGTTGGTCCAGTAATCACAACCTTATTTATACATCAAATTGTTGCAAAAACTGAT
Source organism: Ilex paraguariensis (assembly GCA_963454935.2). Lineage (NCBI taxonomy): Eukaryota > Viridiplantae > Streptophyta > Magnoliopsida > Aquifoliales > Aquifoliaceae > Ilex > Ilex paraguariensis. The sequence continues at coordinate 97,059 of CAUOFW020000126.1, read as the reverse complement.
ATCAGAATTTAGAAGTACAAAGGATCACTACAGATGAATAAGTGAATTCAAGCAGCAACATTCCAAAAGTCGAAAAAGTATGGAAATATATGGGTTTATATACAACTCTCAAGTTTTATTTTTTGCATTTTGTCTTCCATAACTGAGCATTTCGTCTCATTGATGTGTGTTAATTTTTCACAGTGGTATACACTGAAATGGATCTGAATTCAGTCAAATTGACTATGTGCTAGCAGAGGTCCCATGGAGATTGCAACCTATATTGGAGAGGATTAAGTATCTGTTTGGTTTCTTAAAAGTGAAAACTAAACACATCTATAGAGAAGCTAATGGGATTGCAGACTTTTTAGCATCCTTTGCTGTTCTGACTGAGAGGAATTCTGACTTTTCAGCTAGTGGTGTTTTGCCACTTGCTGGGATGTTGCTGTTGCAGAAGGATCAGAGCTTGCTACCTACAGCAAGATTGACAAAGGTTATTAATAGAGGTACATTACCTCTTTTATGATCTGAACTGGGCAGACAGACTTGACTGCTAGCAGTTGCTGCTGTTGCAGTAGGTGCTATAGTTCTTTTCTGCTGGGATGGTTTTTTTAAGGATGCTGCTGGGGTGGAGTTTTTGAAATGGTTTAGTTTGTGGAATGGTTTGCTAATCTGTGTGGACAGAAGCTTTGTTTCAATAGTTTTCTGCTGTCTGGCAGTTTGTTGCTGTTTCAGGTTCTGTTTGGGATGAGTAAGGTTTTTCATGAGCTGGCCTGTGAACAAAGGAACATAAGCTGATCTGTGTGTTGAAGGAAGAGCTCATTTCACAGCTGGAGGAGTATCAGATCCAGTTTTGGGTTGTTTTTGCAGGTAGTCTGTGGTCTGTCTGTGATTATGGACTGCTTTTGCACTTGAGGACTGGACAGCTGAAGATAGTTATTGGGTTTTAATCCTTTTGAAGGATTAAAGCCAACTCTTTGTAATTAGAATGTTTTCAATTACTTTGCTCCTTGGTTTTCTGTTGAACTGTAGGGCAGGAGATGAACTGAAGAGTAGGAGATGAGTTGCAGGACTAAAATAGTTGCTGTACAGGTTTTTTTTTGTCAGTTTTTTATGTACAGTTGACTGTTTTGATCGTTAAAACAGTTATTGTTATGCTTAACAGTTCCTGTTTTTGGCTTCTTGTAATTTTTGGATTTCAATAAACAAAATTCTCTTTTTAAAAAAAAAAAATAGAATGCCATACTAGTGAGACAGAGAAAGCAGGAACATACCACTGAGAATAATGATAATCTTAAGGGAATATACATTTCCGACATGAATTCTACAATATGGCATCCTAATGTTCCATGTAACATAGACAGTCTGGTGAACTCTACATTCACTAATTTGGCCTTTTAAAAAGTTGGATAGTCATTCGGTCAGCAAAGGATACTCTGCACAACTCGTTTCACTACACAATAGCCGTAGTAAAACACTCAGCACTAGTTTGAGTGCCATATGACACAGGAGATTTTTAAGTTTAAGACTTTCAAAACATGCTTTTAAGTTTTTTTATTAAATATATATTTTACAAATATGTTTTTATATTGAAAAATATGAAATTTAATTATGTTTTTATGAATTTTATTTTCGATTATAAAATAAGTTCAAAATTATTATGAAAAGGGAATTAAATTCAAAAATTTATTTAATTCATTGTTTTTTTGTCTGGTGAATCATTATGTAAGACATAAGGTGGAGTTAATAAGTTTTTATAAAATTTATTATTAGTCGGTGGACAAAGACTTTTGGCTAAGAAAACCCATTGTAAATGGCTAAGGGGGTAGAAAACGTCATTGTAAAAGGCTAAAGGATAAAAAACGTCATTGATTATGAAAGGGTTGAAAACATCATTTAAAATGATGTTTTCAGCCCCCTTTTTTTTTTAACGCCGCCGTTTAAAATTCATGTTTAAAAATGACATTACAAATAACAACTTTAAAAATGTCATTTAGAATGACGTTTTCAAAAAAAAAAAATTCAACTTCAAATCGTCATTCCAAATGACGTTTTTTAAAAAAAATCTGGGTTTGAAAAATAAGTTCAAAATTAGCTGGATTTTGAAATTAAGATTTGAGAGGGCTGAGTTTGGAAAAACCTCATATTTCATGGGTTTAGTTTTTATTCCAGGTCTAGGTTTGGGTTTTTTTGGGGTTTGGGTTCCACATGGTTTTTGGGTTTGTGTTAAATGAAATTATTTTGATTCTAATAAATGGCAAAAAGGTCATTTCAAATCTTCTATTATGTCCATCAGTGGGCTGTTATTGATAAGGAGTGTTAATGTAATATGTTATTCACAAGAAAATTTGTGTGATTTAGTGATAAATTTTAGAGAATCCGAATAAAATTTATCCAAACTTAAACATCCCATCCTCACTTTAAAAATTATAGGATTCCATTGATGATTGAGTTGGTATTATAAATTTTAATTTCTATCATAATTGAGGGTACCCTTTTTTTTTTTTTGAAGTTCCTTACTAGATCAATCACATGTGTTTAAACTTAGAAATTTTAAAAAAACTTTTTTTAAGCATCTAAAGGAATTATAATAGGAAAAATATTCAACACAATTATAATAATACCCATCAACGCGTAATATTACAACTAAACAAGGAAAAATCACAACACAGATGGAGTTTCCCGCGTACACCTGTCATACTGCTTATTGAGTTCCACATGATTGGGCCCTGCCAATTATGGTATGTGGATATGATGCAACACAACTACTTGCTTTAAACCTCAATCCGAACTTGATCCAAGAGGGATTTCCACTGGAGTGGTTGCTGCTCCACATACTCCTTGTAATTCATTGGACGATATGCAGCGGGATGGTTTTCACTGTCTACCAACTTGGAAGCTGGGGCAACACTTGTTTCGAAAGAGGGTCCATTGATCATGGCTATAGAGACTCTCGTAGCTTTGTTATTCAGAATCGCTCGATGTATGATAGACTTGTACTTCCCATTACTGAAAATCTGACAAAACACAACTTATACAAATCAACACATTCTGACTAACTCGTACAATGTATGTACAAATCAACACATTCAGATGATCATGAGTTATATATAACTTAGAACCGATCTGAGATTAGCAGGAGAAACATTTACCTCAAGCTGATCGGCAGCGTTTACCAGAAAAGAGTTAGGAAAGGGATTGATAGTGACCCACTTTCCATTGTGTTTCACTTGAAGGCCTGGAACATCATTTTGTATAAGGAGGGTGAAGAGGCCATGATCTGAATGAGGTGGCAAACCCACTGCAAGTTCAGGCTGTGGACAAGGGGGATACAGATTGGCAGAAAAGACTTGTACACTAGAGTCCAAATTCAAGGTTTTTGCCACATAATCGTTGTCCAATCCTAGGCTCTCCGATATTGCTTTGAGTAATTCTCTTACTATTCTCCGGCCACTGTTGCAATACTCCAATGCAACTTCACTGCAGCAGCCACCACCAAAGAGTCGGAAATTTGAGTAAAAAATTGATTCGATAGAAAACACTCTAATTGATGAACACAAATTTAAATAAGATCAAATTCAAATTTAAATAAGGAACTCAAATTCAAATTTAAATAAGAGTGAAATCTAACAATTTGATCGTTAAAAGATAGTAAAATCTGATCTTTAAAAATTTTAAATTTTTCTTAATTTGAATAAAAATTTGAGTCTCGTCGGTTTTGTTTTACAAAATAATTTTTTATTCTCAAAATTCTAACAAAGAGATGAAAGTTGTTTGGTTTGTTCATCGGTTCTTCAGTTTTAGAAAAAAAACAAGGAAGCCGAGTGTAAAACATTGAAAATTGAGCATGTTTTGAGAAAACGTGAAAGTAAGGGGACCAAAATACTATTCATTAAAAAAAGTGGATGAACCAAAAAAAATTTTGAATAAATATTTATTGGAGTGGATAAAAATCCCTCAAAATGACTGAATTTAATATTCTTTCTAACAATGATGTGTGGCTAGGTGAATGAGAAGATGTGATGAATGTATGTACCTGAAACCTAAAGGTTTGTGGGGAGCTTGAAACTGATCCGGCTGCACAACGAGCTTTACAAAATCTCTCCACAAGAATTTCTTTCCGTTTGAAGTGCTCAAGGTTGAACCGCACCTGATTGGGTCTGAAATGTTCTTTCCTGCAAACTCCTTTTTCTCCTCCTCAGGCAGATTGAAAAATTCAGTACTGGCATTGATTATCCCTTTCAGCAGACTCTCTGGTACACCATGGTTAACCACCTGACACCCACCAACCAACACATACTCATGATCAACGAGCCCATGCTGCCTACTTTGCGAAACTACTGATGATGCACTACGTGCACGTAAATAAATTTTATAAAAAACTATAAATAATATGTGTATTAAATTAAATAATAAATTAGAAGTTAAATAATTAATATATTTTAATTATTACTAACTTTAATTATTAATTTATTAAATAAAACTTTGAGTACTTATTTATTATTTATTTAAGTATTTCTTCGACTTTTTTAAACCTTTGCACACTAATTATATTATAAAATTATTTTTTTTTTATTTTTTAAAATAAATTGATTAGAACGTATATAATACTATTATATTATTGCATACCAAAAAATAAAATATAATATATATTTAATCATGAATTTCAATCTGCTAACTACATTTATATCATAATTTAACACACACACACACACACACACACACACACACACACACACACATATATATATATATATATGATTTTATTTCTTCACATAAATATAAAAAATTATATATAATAATTTTTCTACTAATAACTGAGTTTAAAAGAATTTAAAAATTCTTATAAAAGAATCAAAAATAAATTAAAACTCAAATAAGAGTAAAAAATAAAAGTTTGATAAAAGTATATATATTGATGGATATAATTGACTTTATTATAGTAATTAAAGTTAAAATAAAAAATCAAAAAATTTTTTTATCGATGTTGACATTTACAAGTAGTATAGATACTTTATATTACATCCCAATCAAATGAAGTTATCAACTATTTATACAGCTTTTTTTGGTAAAAAAATATTTATCATTTTTGCAGGTAATTATATAATTTATGATTATTTTTAACTATTGTGATAATTATTTTTACCATTTTTTGGATCACATAACAGTGATGTAAAATACTTACATTAGGGTTGTTAATCGAACTGAGCTACTCGAGCTTGACTCGGGTTCAACTCGTTTTTAGCTCGTTCAAACTCGATTCATTTTTTAAACGAGCCTGAACTTAAACAAGTTTTTAGGCTCCTTTAAAAAATAAGCTCGAGTTGTTTATATATAAATACTTAGACTCAACTTGCTTTTTAAACGAGATAAATTTAAATAATTTTTTAAAATCAATTAAGAAACATATTTTTTAGGTTCAGGTCGAACTCGTTCGACTAACGGTCATATTCACAACAATAATAAATATATCCACAAATATGTAATAAAAAGGAAGAAAAAGGGATTAAGATTTAAGAGAATAATGTGGTGAAGTTAGAGATGATGATATATAGACCATGAAGAAACCCCAATCTTGACAGGCTTTGTCGAGGTCTTGTATGGCTTTGAAGCGTTGTTCAGGAATAGCAGAGGTGAGCAAGGAAAAATCAATGATAGGGATTGAAACTTCTTCCTCTAAAACATCGGCTTCATTGGGATCAGTTGGGGTGTAGGCATAGTTGGAAGGGATGGTTTTGAGATCAGCTGATTCAGTTAGTGTTTTGACGCTTGTCACCTTCGATGGTTGGACATTAGAAGTTGTCTGAGGGAATTGGGTTGGAGCTGCAGTAGCCATTTGAGACAGAAAGAGAGTATGAGGGAGAAAGTATATGGAAAACTTCTATTTTTGGTGGACATTTCGTACTGATAAACATATTATTTATACTAGTAGCAATGCACAGTCTACGCACGTATAATATTTTTTATATACAGGGCCGGCCCATCCTATAGGCACTAAAACGACTGCCGGGCCCATATTAAAAGAAAAATGAGTTCTTTGGAAGTTGGTACACCTGATTAAACTTATTTGGTAAAAAATGCGCAGAACAAAATATTTTATAAAAAAATACACAGCTGAGATACAATGATTCAAATGCTCATTTTAAGGACATTTAATTCAAAATCTCTTACCTTTAATGCACCTTAATTCATTTGTGTTTGTTAAATGCATCTTGATTTATGTGTAATGTTATTGTTACACTATTGTTATTACACTCTTACACTATTTAAATATTAAATTAATTTAAAAATAAAACTACTTTCCAAAAAATACGCATGAATCAGGGTGCATTAAATATAATTTGAAAACAAAATCACTTTTAAAAAAAATACGCATGAATAAAGGTGCATTAAAGATAATTCAAAATTTAGATAAGAGATTTAACAACAAGTATATATATATATACATGTATTAAAGCCTTCCCATAAAACTAGGAGATATTTAATGCACCACTTTCCAAAAAAAACACACATGGATTAATGGAGGGCAAAAATATCACAAAAAAATCAGTAAAATTCAAATAATGTACTTAGATACAAATACGTATCAAAATTAAGGACTTAATTACTCAACATTTTTTTCTATGTACTTTTTTACAATTAAATCTAATTTTGTATACTTAATTCCAATTTTCCCAAGAAAAATTTGGAGCTGCAAAATAACATTTTATACAATGGTATGTAATTTAGATATTGTGATATAATTTAAATATTTAATACGTTTTAACAATTAAATTAATGGAGGGTGCTAACTTTAAATAAAATACATTATTTAACCAATATATTTAGTCCTCAAATCAAGTACAAATAGTATTATCGTAAAATTTTAAGAACCTCTTTCAAAAAAAAATTAGGACCCTAGAGTTCAACCTAATTTTATTATCTCACCCGATATTTATATTATATGTATTATCATTTTGTAGTCTTATTATTAAAATCAATTATCTATTATATAATAGGTATGAATAATGATTTTATATTTCTATAACTTAAATTTAATGATATTTTTTGATCAATTTGTTTATAATGAATAGAATAACTATAAAATAGAATGAGTAGAAATAATACAGTATTTAAAACTAATTAACCATAGTTGTTTTACTAGTTAAACTAATTTTCAATTATGTTTTTTTTTTATCTTGAACAAATAGCATGTATCATTTGTATTTGATCTCCGAATTTGACTACAATTAACACAATTTTTATTTGTAAAATTTAAATTTTAATTAGTATGTTGTATCTCAAAAAAAAAAGACAAAACAAATAATTTTTAAATAAACATATTTTAAAATTTTGATAACACTTTAATACTAATATTATTATTGAATAAATATTACTAGGGCCCAATTAACATTTTTATCTAGGCCCTAGTTGGGCTTGGCCGCCCCTCTTTATATATTATAAAAGCACCACTAGTTATTTATCTATATTATTTATAAATATTAGCACCTGTGAAAATTTTTTGATTTCATATTTCACCCCTAATTGTTAACTTAAAGATAATTATACTCACATATATACTGTCATCTTATTTATGTTTTTTTACACTTATTTGACTTTCAACTTATTTTAAACTTTTTTATAAAGACTTCTAAATATTTTTGAACTCATTCATTAGTAGTACAGTTACATATAATTATACATATGAAGAAGTAAAATCTTATATATGTTAAATTATTATACACATGTAGTTATCATGTTGAATTTCACGGTCCAATATATGTTATATTTTATTTTTTTCTATACAATAGTATAATAATATTATAAATGATCTAATTAATCTATTTAACACAATAAAAATTAATAATTTTATAATATAATTTGATGTGAAAATGCGTAAAGGGGTTGGAGAGATGCCTAAATAAATGACAAATTAAGTACCCAAAAACTTATATAATAAATTAATAATTAAATTTAGTAATAATTAAAATTTGGATTAACTAATGAACACCTAATTTATTATGTAATTTAATTACATATAATTCACATTTTTAATAAAAAAAAATTATTTAAATTTATTTACGTGCAGCACACGTCGTGCATCGTTACTTGTTAGTCCTTTCAAATGTTTATTTGTTCTACTTGTGACGCATATGTTGTATAAGTATTTTATTTACAACGGAGCTTCATTATAGGATATAAGTTCTTAAGTATTTGCATATTTAATATTTATTTATAAAAAAATGATTAAATTGTAATATTATTATTTATATTATAATATTGTTACATACCAAAAAAATCAGTTATGATATATATATTTAACTATAAAATCTAATATATATGTCAACTATAAGTATATAATAATATAATATATGTGAGAATTTATTTTTTGATATAAATAAAGGCATAGACATAAAAAATGAAGGTAAGTGTACCATTAATAAATTAATTGAAAACAATCTAGAAGTCAAATAATACTAATAAAATAAAAGTATATGCGTAATTAAATTAAATAATAAGTTAGGTGACGATTGCTTAATCTGTCTTTTAATTATTAATTTATTCTATAAGTCTTTGAATCTATCGTTTATTTAAGTATCTTTTTTATTCCTTTTGGCATTGCACATCTAATTACATTAATAATTATTAATTTTTATTTTGTTAAATAAATTGATTAGGTTGCTTAAAATACTATTATATTATTTCATACCAAAAAAGTAAAATATAACATATATTTGACCAAAAAATTAATCTAGTAGTTATATGTGTATAATAATTTAACATATATAGTATTTTATTTCTTTATGAATGAATGGTTATGTGTGCTATAACATAATAAAAAAAATTTGATACCATACCTTTTTTAATTTACTACTTTAAAGGAGATTTTACAACTTTTGTAGGTAATTTTAAAATTACAAATTTTATCATTGTTGTAAATAATTTATCATTTTTCTTCCGTGCAAAAAATTTACCACCTTTGTGGTCATTTTACCACTACTATAATTTTTTTTTATCATTGTTGTGGTAATTATTTTTATTATTTTTTTTTTATACAAAAAAATTATCACTTTTGTGGGTGATATACTACTACTTTTGTAGATCTTTTTGTCATTTATTTATAGGTGTTTTTACCATTATTATGATAACTATTTTTATTATTTTTTAAAATATCACAATATTAATAAAAAAATTCATAAATATAATAAATATAATAAATTTTGATATAATGCGGATATTTTATTTTTGAGCAATGTTATAAGATCCTTATTTGAAGACCTAATTTGGGGACCTAATGATGTGGCTTCAATGTAACCATTTGATTTGTTGTGAGTTTCAATGTTAAATAAAGCCTACAACCGAGAAAAAGTTTCAATTGAAATTTTGAATAAAAAATTTAACTATAATATTTTATTTTCACTTAATTGAATTTATGTTCATATATTTTCTACAAACTAAAAATTAATTTAAATAAATACAATAATAATAATACCTAAAAATATCTTTTTTATATAATAATTATGTCAATGTTTAATAAATAGTGACAAATAATTAACATTTTATGTCTATAATACTAGTTAAACAAGCTAATTTCGTGTTACCATACAAACGAGAAAAAGAAGAAAATGTTCATTGTTAAATAAACGGGTTGATAATGTCAATTTTAGGTTTAACGGGTTGAACTGAATATGAACTGTTTATATGTCATGTTCATATGTCAGCTCATTTTCGATTCGTGTCAATTTATAGTCAAGTTTGTATTATAAAATTCATGTCATGTCATCCTGTTGAGTCAAAAATTTTCACCCTTAGTTAAGATGAATTTTTTTTTATTTTTTATTTTTAAATTTTTTTAAAAAAATATATATACATATATGAAATTAATTTATGCATAATATATGTATATACCAAACAATATATAAACGAATAAGATATATTTAATACAAATAATTAATTTGCCGTCAACTTTTTTTTTATTTTAGAGGGATTGAATTGAGTGAGTTGAAAAGCAAACTCATCTATCCAATATTTCATCATTTTTATTTTCCTTACTTACCAAATATGGTATAAGTATTATATTTTTTTAAGTACATCTAATTATGTCTACTCTATTATTTTTTTAAAAAAATATTATTGACATTTAATTTGATGACGTAATTTAGAGATCTAATCCAAAATAACTATTAAATTAGAAGTGAGTTTTATCTAATGATTATATTAAATTAGGTTCTAATACCATTACTTTATTTTCTTGTGCTAGTATTAAATTTTTTTTTATTATATATATTATATATAATAAAATCAAATAATAACGTGCTCAACAAAAAAATTAGTAACATCAAATAAAATTTAATAGAGCATAAATTTGATTGTGGTACTTAAAAGTAAATAAATTCTATAAAAAATATCTACAATCAAATATCCAATAAAAATTCATTTAAATCCTACCAAGAACCCGCAACCAACCAGTCTAACCATACTTTGAAAAAGAGCAAACTTAGATAGGTCGGTGGAAAAATGTTAGCTGTACGGTTTGGTCGAAAAAGAGTAGTGTTAATGAGAGTTACTAATCCAACGATACTTTAAATTTATTTTAAGATATAAATTTAAATTATAAATTTAGAATATATATAATTAGTCGGCAAAAAAAAGTTAAAAGTGTACGGTTATCATTACGCACGCTTTTTCATATTTGTGGACCAGTCACATCGTGGTGAAAGTTTCTGGTGTATAGTGTCAGGAAATATGACAGGTTCACGTGAACAGCTCAGATTTCTTGAATGTACACCGGACAAACTCAGAGCACAAACAGGAAATGATGTCGGCCATGGGCATATAAAAAAATCTTTCCTCCTTCCGATGACTGAAGAAGCCAATCACCATTGACCAAAAAAGAAAAAAGCCAATCACCTGAGTCATGTAAAATTATTCACTTCAAGGGTGGTCTTTGATTGACATCAGCACAAAATCAATACTATAACCCAGATAAATTTTCAAGGTTTCGGAAACAAACAGTAGATAAATTTTTATATGATTTGATTTAAATATGACATGAAGCCGATATACTAGGGCCATGATTAGTGTCCTTAGGACCAGAGCCTTTTATTGCGCCTGCACCCTGTGATATCAGTACAATTCTTAGAATCAGTCAAGGTGATGTCGGTGAAAATATTAATGATTAGGTATAGATAGCACAAAACTAATTTTTATATGGGAGTGGTATAGGCATGGGACACGTCTTTATATTCCATATTTGGAATATAAAAAAATAAATCACATCTTCGTCTTCCAATGCATTGACTCTTTAAAGTTTCATACCAAAGAAAGAGAAAGAAGTGTCCAGTTTCGTTTCATAGTTGCGTGCAGTCAATTTTTTTTTAATTTATTATTTTTTTGTTGTATAGTATCCAGATTTGTACTGATAATTCTCTTAAACTTAAATATTAGTCACCGTAGCTTGAGTGAAAAGAACAAGAGTGGATGACCCTTAATTACTTTATAAATCAAATCATATAAAAATCACTTACATTGCATCATATTTTTAAGTATTAATTATCCATAATTACTTTAAAATATATCAAGTTGTTGGGTCATCTACACTTTACAGCAGGGGCGGATTTGCAGCGGAGGCAGCTGCCCCACTGGAATTTGAAAAAATATTGATGTGTAATTAAAAATTTTTAAACTTAAAGGTAATACTGTATATTTTCAAACATGCGAGTTCCTTTAAACATTAGCAAGAGTAACAAGTTATTTTATCGAGGCGCTTAGTAGTGCCTTTCTATTTTCAACTTTAATTATTATTGTCAAGAGTTATTGGGAAGATTGCTTCGAAGAATGAGAGCTTAGGAGATTCTTTCAAAATTGACTTGTCGGGAATGAACGGTTTCTTTAATTTCGATCATTATTATATGTTTTAATTTTTGGGCTAGTGATTAGGATTTTCAAATAATTGAATTTTTATATTTGAAATTTATGTGTTATAAATTATTTTTTGGAGTAAATCATTTCGATTGATTAGGCTTGAGTAAATTGATTGTAATGAATTAAGTTATTCCTATATCTAAGATTGATTTAGTTAATTTTTTTTTGACCCTAGATTGATTTAATTGACTTGTGGTAGATTTGATTTTTCTAAATTATTTATGTTAAAAATTGTTCAATTTTTTAAAACTATTTTGATGTATTCTTCATCAATAATGCATACTAAGTTGTGTCTGACTAAAAAGATTAATTTTTTAATCAACTATTGATAAAAAGTTTTTGTCAAATTCTATAGATGATAACTTTATATTTTTTTTTTTTGTATTTCTCTTGTGCCTTTAATTGACTTTTTTTTTAATGAAACAATGCTTCGGTGAAAATAGTGTCAACATTTGGAGTTAAATAATTATATGCTTAAGGTAGCCTTACTGGAAAAATTATCCAACTCCGCCCCTGCTTTGTACTTAAAACTAAACTCAAATTTAAATTTAAATAAAAACGTTTTAAAAATTCTATTCAGTCTTTAGCTCAAACATATATTAAAAGAAGAGAAACCATTTTATTGACGCAAATTGAAGAGTTACTAAACTTTTACTCAAATCATTTTGAGTCAAAAACAAAAGCCTTTTTTATCACTGTCAATAAGGGTTTTCGCCCAAAATCACTGTGCAAGCTTCCTTCTTCGAATTCTTATTCCAGATAAAATTGTATTGTATCTTAAATGATGGGTCAAAAGTCTATGTAAAGTGGACTCCACTTATTCAATCTCTTACACTAATTTAAGATACAATATTTGATAAATGATTTAATAAACATAGCATTGCTCTTCCACTTCCCCCTTTAGACTTCCTCCTTCGAATTTCATGTTTCTTTTAGGCTTTCTCCTTCAAATTCCAATTTTGATTTTGTAATCTGAAACAATATGGAATAATCTAGATGAAAAAGTACTAAAGAAAATAACTTTTGGGACAATAAAGGAATTTTGTAGAAAAATTTGAGTATGAAATTGAGTTTTTTCATTGTAGAGGTTCATATCAAATGCAGTATTGTACTCATTTTTTTAATCAAATTTGAGTTTGAGTTTGAATTTGAGTTAATATTAGAGATCTTCTTATGTGTTTGAATTACAAAAAATTTTCAGTAGTTATTTTGGTAAGGTGGATCGAAACAATCTGAGACGTCAATAACTTGAGACAATTTGAAATAACGTCGTCTGTTAGATGGTGTCTTTTTTAGTAAGGAAACGATCTGGACCATTGTTTATCTCCAAAATTCAAAATCGTTCTATTTTATTATATAAATGTTATATATGTACAATCCGATATTGGAAGTTTTGTGGAACAAATCCAAGCTCAAGTAAATCTAATTACAGATTTTTTAGTGAGGTGGGCGCGTCTTTCTGAAAACCATGCTGTTGATTATTTAGCTAAATTTATCATGACATGCACTAATTCCATTAATTGGAGGAGAGAGTAGTCAAATATGTCGAGATATCGAGTTGGAGAATTGTCGAACCGATGATTGTCCTTTCCGAACAAGTCAAACTCATGCTCTACCAAATTTACTCTCATTAGAGAATATGGATCGTAAAATTTAAATTCACCAATTGTTCGAATCAGATTTCACATAAATTTTTTATAATCATAGTGTTTAAATCGATCAAATTTTGATTTAAATTTGATCCATAATATGTATAACAGAAATGCACCAACTAGCAACCAGCAAAGTGAAAGCCACATTGATGCTGTTGCCATTATATATTCAAGGTCAAGTTATGTATTCTCAGCCTGATTAAATATTTAGAAGCAGCCATTTAGTAGCCATTACCAACTTTAATCATCACATGCTTAGGGAAAATCATACTTTTCACCCCAAAATATTTAATAATTTTTACGTCACACTTTTAAAAATTAAATTTTCAGAGTGCATCCTCAATTTATTACAAGTGTAATAATATGATTCTTCTGTTAGTTTATATTATTCATTTTTGTCAAAATTTATCACATCAATATTGACGAAATTAATAACGAAAGGGCACCCAATGAGAAACTAATAAGACCTTCCTCGTGGGGGCTCCGCGCATGGGAAACGACTAGCGATAAGAAACCGGTCACTAGTCATTTGTAACGCTTTTAATATATTGAGGAAATAATGTACAAAAATTATAAAAAAATCTAATCCCATATATCTAGGGATTGATTGTTACATAATGGGAGGTCAGGTCCCTTAACAATTGGGACTCATTGAATTATAATAGATTCAAATGGTGTTTTATGTTACCGTTTGAATAAAATTGAATTTAAATGAATATAATCTAAAAATTTTATTTAAATATTAAGTATAATTAAACTTCTATAAAATGGGCTACCTAGCTTCCTCCCTCTCGAATATATAGTAATATCCTAATTTTATTTTAAAATTATGTTTCTTATTTTTTGTGATGCAAAATTATTAATTAAAATTTTATATTCAATGTTTGCTAATATATCACTTTCAATAAATAATATAGTCAATCCATTTAATCTTTCTTGTGACATAATTGATCGCAAATAAAATTTTACTTATCGAAAAAAAAATAATTTTATTAATTTTAATTTTAAAAAACTTATTTCAGCAGAAGCAATTGAGATAGATATTGACAATAGAATTCAATAAGTCATATATTTGAAAATAAATCTAATTTTTTTATATGATTTAATGTTTCGCTTGGATTATTATTTTCTATTTGTAAAACTTTTTTAGAACTTTTAGTTCAAAAAATAAATCTAAAGATTTTAAATTTTAATACTAAATAGAAAATCAAATATATATTCATACAATTTAAATTATTCAAATCTATTTTCTATAGAAGAAATAGTTTGATCTATCATAAATATATTGTATTAGGTAAATTTTGATTAATTCAAAAAAATAAATATCGTTTCAAATACTTATGAGAAAAAAAAATATGTGCACAATATGTGGAGAGAGGCAAATAGAGAGAGTGAAAATGTAGGAGAAAATGGGGGTGGGGAGGGAGAAGGTAAGTGAGCAGGGGCAATTTAAATTCAGTGGATAAATTACATTTACACTCCCTAACATTTGACTTTATTATACAGACATCCTCTCATATTTTAAAAATTACATTAAGACTCCAATTGTTAGACGGAGTTAACTATCTTAATAAAAAGACTATTTTACCCCTCTGTTTAACTCAAACCCAAACTCCAAGCCTTATCTGTAACCCCCAACCCTAATCTTCGCCGTCTTCTACACCCAACACTCCCAATGTCTTTTGTTTCACTCTTTCTCTCTAACTCTCTCTCTCTCAAGGTGAAAAACTAGCCTGAAACCATCAGTCGTCTCTCAACCATTATAGCACCCTTCAGTAGAAGAACCAGCTAGCCCAAAATCGCTTAAGAACCAGCCCAAAATCACAGAAGAAATTAAAAGGGTTCAAAACTAAAAAAATTTGAGATATCAAAAGGACAACAATGGTTTTTGAAACCCTAATTCCCCTTTCTTTGTCTCTCAAATCCGATAAAATGGTGGGTGATTTTGAAAGCCTAACTCCCCTATTTTTGTCTTTCAATTCTGAGGCGTTTTTATGTGGTGGTGGTGATATGAGCGTTTTCGTTGTGGTGGTGGTGGTGATTGTTGGTGCGTGTTACTAAGTTGGCGGCGATGCAGTGACAGTCACCTTGGAACAATAAAATTTTCTTCAATCACTAATTTTGTTTCGATTTTTTTGAAATATGTATTTAGTAGTTTAATTGGATTAGATAAATGAGGTAAACTTAAATATTAATGGGGTGGGTATAAATGGATGAACTTAATAGTTTGAAGTAAAAAAATTAAAGCAAAATTTCTGTCAACATTAATTATTTGTCTTGTATACCCATCTAAATGGATTTGTCTTGTAAAATCATGTTACTCATGTTTGATATTTATCCAATCCATTAATTATTTTTGTCAACATTTTATATAATTTTCTAGTTGTCTGACAAATCTGATATGTGCTAATGTATATATCACATAATAAATATTGAGATTAACAGTAACACCATGTCATAATCGTCACGTTGTGTTATCATCAAATAAAAATATAATAAATGAACAATTGACAACTACCCCATATATGTGAACTAATACGTGAAAATAGGTCAAAACTCAAACTAGACACTTTTAAGCTATTAAATCTAAGCACTATACTTTCAAGGTATTAAAGACAAGTAAAGTGCTCTTTTTTGTCTTTTTGTCTTTTAGTTCAATCTAACTCAAGTTTTTTTAGAAATCTTCTTTCTCTTTTCCCCCACTTTTGCGCTCTCTCTCTCTCTCCCTTCTCTATCTTTTTCTCTCTTTGCCATTGTTACCAAACAAAAACAAAGATATGGTTTCTCTGTGTGTTTGTGTGAAAGAGAGAGAGTTCTTAGGGTTTGGGTTGGGTCGGAGTGGAATCAATGTCCATTTTGACGATGGGTAGCTTGTCGTTTTATTGTTGTCATCAACATTACCGTTAGATAATGAGATTTCACTATAATTTCTAGAAATAAATGTGTGCAAGTGTAATAAATCAAAATCTTGCAGTATGTTTGTGTAATTTTCTCTCACATGTTAAGATGAGCATGTATCATTGTAATATATTAGTCTGCAAATGGATCCTTATTCAAAATAAGGGGGTGCCCCCACTTGCCCTTTTTAAGTCTATCCCAAGTCAAACCTATGGAAGAGAGAATGATTAGGGATTACAAATCTGACTTGCATATATCAAGGAATTTCATTGCTTCCCATACCTTCCCGAGGAATTCTTTAATTAGCCCCAAAAAAAAGTTGTAAATTGAACTATTTATAATCTATCCATCATACATATTTTAGCAAAATTAAAAAAAAAAAAATCAAACGTCAACTACTGACTCTATCATTAACAAAGTTAACTCAATTAGTAAATGCATAGATCAACAAACGTCAAAGTAACGTTTTCATTTATTATGTGTTGCTTGACGTTTAAGGCATGTGCACACATAATGAAATGTCATGGCAACTGAATTTTTGGTACATTAGTGATTCACATATTTCCATTCACTTAAGTGTTGACTTTTTAGTACAATAGCTGAATTTGAATTTTAAATTATGTGTTGGATCTTGTGACCTGCCTGTTTTTTATGGTTTTTATTTGATTTATTCTTCATGAATATTTTAGTTTTAACGTGGATGATCTGTATTTGACCGAATTGGAGAGGGAATTAATCGAGGTGCATATAAATTAACCTAGACACCTCTGACAGTTCAACCAAAAAAAATGAAAAGAGAAGAAAACAAACCTACTGTGCCCATATTTCGATCTTTCGCCATTGTTGGATTATGAAATTGGACATTCACTCTCCATGATGGTGTAATAAATATTTCTTCTTTTTTATTTGCAATTCCTTCAAATTAAGTTTAATTCATTGTCCAAGACATTTAGATCAAAACTTATTTCATTGTCCTCATTAGAACTTATTTTACTACTGTCTAGAACAATGAAAAACACTCAATTTCATTGACATCTAGGTGGTTGTGTTGTGGTGAACGGATATTTCATTGTCCAATTTTAAACAATGAAATTTAGATTTCATTTAGACTGTCTTTTTTTCTTTTTCTTTTTCTTTTTTGCAAAATTATTGAGTGTTTCACTATCCAAAACCTTTATTACACCATGATGGAGAGGGAATTCAATAATAAAGTATGCATATTACTGAAGTTTGACTTTGAAATATTTATGCAATTTACGATTTGTTTCACTTGGAGAATGATAACCTTAAATCAAGGGGTGGATAAAGCCTTTTGATTTTGTAGGCATCATTCCAAATACAGAAAAACTGGTTTGCATGAAGGGGTGAAAATGGATTGGTAGTTTTTTTGGAAAAATTGTAGGATCAATTTCCCTAAAGGTTCGTTTGTTTAATGGGAGAATAGTAGAAAATACAAGAAAAAGAAACTTTTTTAAAATCTTCATGTGTTTGGTTAGCATGAAAAGAAAAATAATAAAAATAATAATTTTCTTTTATACTTGAATTTTCTCACAAATTATAAATTTTTTTTCTTGTAAAAAACACAAGGAAATGCAAGAAAGTTGTGATATATAATTAACTTCCCATTTTTTCATTATTTTTCTTAAAATATTTTATTGGTTATTAATTTAAAAAAATTTTGGTATGAATTTGATTAATTATAAAATTTGTCTCAAAGATCTTTGTGTTGATGATTGTCTTAGAATTAAGTTTCGAGCCACTTTTTTAAAAAAATTTAACTTTCAATTATAATTATATTTTTTTCTTTTTTTGACCAATTTAAAATAATTAAGGATAATTTAGATAATTATAAAAAATTTCTTATAACTTTACTTTCTTTCAAACAATAGAATGAAATTTTTTTAAAAATTTTATGTAAATTTTTCATTCTAAACAAATACATGTCTGAAAATATATTTTTAATCATTTTCTTTTCTTTCACATCACTTTCTATCATTTTCATTTTTCATCATTTTTTTCCTCTTAACCAAACGGACCCTAAGAGCAAGGAGTTTATTTTACCCAATTTATTGTATTCTTATTGAATGGTAACACTACGTGATATTGTTAATGTAATGTAACCGTTACATTAAATATTTACTGATGATAGAATATTCTCAATAAAAAAAATAGCATGTATCATTTGTATTTGATCTCCGAATTTGACTACAATTAACACAATTTTTATTTGTAAAATTTAAATTTTAATTAGTATGTTGTATCTCAAAAAAAAAAAAGACAAAACAAATAATTTTTAAATAAATATATTTTAATATTTTGATAACACTTTAATACTAATATTATTATTGAATAAATATTACTAGGGCCCACTTAACATTTTTATCTTGGGCCCCAAGTTGCGTTTGGCCGCCCTGTTTATATATTATAAAAGCACCACTAGTTATTTATTTATACTATTTATAAATATCAGCATCTGTGAAAATTTTTTAATTTCATATTTCACCCTTAATTATTACCTTAAAGACAATTATACCCACATATATACTATTATCTTATTTATGTTTTTTACACTTATTTGACTTTCAACTTGTTTTAAACTTTTTTATAAAGACTTCTAAATATTTTTGAACTCATTTATTAGTAGTACAGTTACATATAATTATACATATGAAGAAGTAAAGTTTTATTTATGTTAAATTATTGTACACATGTAGTTACCATGTTGAATTTCACGGTCTAATTTATGTTATATTTTATTTTTTTCTATGTAATAATATAATAATATTATAAATGATCTAATTAATCTATTTAACACAATAAAAATTAATAATTTTATAATATAATTTGATGTGGAAATGCGTAAAGGGGTTGGAGAGATGCCTAAATAAATAACAAATTAAGTACCCAAAAACTTATAATAAACTAATAATTAAATTTAGTAATAATTAAAATTGGGATTAACTAAT
Organism: Ilex paraguariensis; assembly: GCA_963454935.2. NCBI lineage: Eukaryota > Viridiplantae > Streptophyta > Magnoliopsida > Aquifoliales > Aquifoliaceae > Ilex > Ilex paraguariensis. The sequence goes on along the minus strand of CAUOFW020000126.1, from coordinate 77,660 downwards.
CAACACCTAATTTATTATGTAATTTAATTACATATAATTCACACTTTTTATAAAAAAAATATTATTTAAATTTATTTACGTGCAGCACACGTCATGCATTGTTACTTGTTAGTCGTTTCAAATGTTTATTTGTTCTATTCGTGACGCATATGTTGTATAAGTATTTTATTTACAACGGAGCTTCATTATAGGATATAAGTTCTTAAGTATTTGCATATTTAATATTTATTTATAAAAGTTGATTAAATTGTAATATTATTATTTATTTTATAATATTGTTACATACCAAAAAAATCAGTTATGATATATATATATTTAACTATAAAATCTAATATATATGTCAACTATACGTATATAATAATATAATATATGTTAGAATTTTTTTTTTGATATAAATAATACTAAATAAAATAAAATTATATGCGTAATTAAATTAAATAATAAGTTAGGAGCCGATTGCTCAATCTGTCTTTTAATTATTGCTAAATTTAATTATTAATTTATTCTATAAGTCTTTGAATCTATCGTTTATTTATGTATCTTGTTGATTCCTTTAGGCATTGCACATCTAATTACATTAATAATTAATAATATTTATTTTGTTAAATAAATTGATTAGGTCGCTTAAAATACTATTATATCATACAAAAAAAGTAAAATATAACATATATTTGACCGAAAAATTATTTAGTAGTTATATGTGTATAATAATTTAACATATATAATACTTTATTTCTTTATGAATGAATGGTCATGTGTGCTATAACATAATAAAAAAAAATCGATACCATACCTTTTTTAATTTACTACTTTAAAGGAGACTTTACAACTTTTGTAGGTAATTTTATAATTACAAATTTTATCATTGTTGTAAATAATTTATCAATTTTCTTCTGTGCAAAAAAATTACCACCTTTGTGGTCTTTTTAACACTACTATAATTTTTTTTATCATTGTTGCGGTAATTATTTTTATTATTTTTTTCGATACAAAAAATTTATCACTTTTGTGGATAATTTACAATTTTTTGTAAATCTTTTTATCATTTATTTATAGGTGTTTTTACCATTATTATGATAACTATTTTTATTATTTTTTAAAATATCACAATATTAATAAAAATATTAATAAATATAATAAATTTTGATATAATGCGGATATTTTATTTTGAACAATGCTATATGGATCTTATTTGAAGATCTAATTTGAGGACATAATGATGTTGCTTCAATGCAACCATTTGATTAGTTGTGAGTTCTAATATTAAATGAAGTCCACAACTAATCCAATGGTTGTATTAAATTAGGCCCTTAGATTAGGTTCTCAAATTAGATCCAAATAACATTTTCCTTTATTTTTTGGTACCTTAGGTCTAAATCGTCTCTCAAAGTGTTAAGTAATTGTTCATATTTCTTGAATGTACACCGCGGAGCAGGGTAGTCAACTGCCCACCTTTAATTTTTTTTGTCTTATGGCATTACTGCTCTATTTGATAAGAAAGATGAAAATTAATAGGAATAAAAAAGGAAGAGTGAGACACTTTTTTTTTTTTTTTTTTGTGTTTAGTAAGATAGAAGCGAAATAAAAATGAATTTTTTGTTTTTTTTTTTTTTTGTGTTTGATAAAATTAGAGGTAACAATCGAGTAGTATCATGTCAAGTTCGCATCGAATTATTACGGATTTATGTTGAACGTTAGTCAAATTTAACTCAACTCGTTTAATTAATCGTGTCGTGTCAAGTTGACCTATTTATTTCTGTGTCATGTTCGTATTCATGTTGACCCACATAAATTTTGAATAAAAAATTTAAATATAATATTTTATTTTCACTTAATTGAATTTATGTTCATACATTTTTTACAAACTAAAAATTAATTAAAAAAAATACAATAATAATAATACGTAAAAATATCTTTTTTATATAATAATTATGTCAGTGCTTAATAAATAGTTACAAATAATTAACATTTTATGTCTATAATACTAGTTAAACAAATTAATTTCGTATTACCATATAAACGAGAAAAGAAGAAAATGTTTATTCTTAAGTAAACCAGTTGATAGTGTCAATTTTACGTTTGATGGGTTGAACTGATTATGAACCGTTTATATTTCATGTTCATGTGTCAGCTCATTTTCGATTTCGTGTCAATTTATAATCAAGTTTGTATTATAAAATTCATGTCATGTCATCTTGTTGAGTCAAAAATTTTCACCCTTAGTTAAAATAGAATTTTTTTTATTTTTTTTTAAAATTTTTTATTTTTTATTTTTAAATTTTTTGTTAAAAAATATATATACATATATGAAATTAATTTATGCATAATATATGTATATACCAAAGAATATATAAACAAATAAGATATATTTTAATACAAATAATTAATTTGCTATCAACTTTTTTTTTTATTTTGAAGGGATTGAATTTAGTGAGTTGGAAAGAAAGCTCATCTATCCAATTTTTCATCCTTTTTATTTTTCATACTTACCAAATATGATATAAGTATTATATTTTTTAAGTACATCTAATTATGTCCACTCTATTATTTTTTTAAAAAAATATTATTGACATTTAATTTGATGACTTAATTTACAGATCTAATCCAATAAAACCATTAAATTAAAAGTGAGTTTTATCTAATGAATATATTGAATTAGGTCCTTAGAGCATTATTTTATTTTCTTATTATCATATCATATCAAAATGACTAACTAGGGGGTGTTCATGACTTATTGTCCACGGGTCTTATTACCTAATTAATAGTTGGCCCATCAGACCTGAACCTTATTCCTTCGAGAGAGGGTTTGGGTTTGGATTTGCATCAACTCAAAACCTGGCCCACTAGTCTGTTTATAAAATTTGGGTTTTTTGGGTGTGGGTATAATTTTTTAGATTTATTTGAGTAAAAGTATATGTATAAGTTGTTTATTCTATTAAGTACAATTTTTATAAAATTTTTTGTGTTTAGGTACAAAATTTAAATGAATTAAATTTTTTTTTGCCTAAACACCCTCTCTTAAATTATGTAAAGATTAACAATAGTAATGAAAGGTAAAATAGGGCATTAATGATCAAAACCCTTCTTCTTCGGCAATGAGATTTGATTAGAATGCCACAAATTATATGTGAATAAACACTAAATTTTTCCAGAAAAAAAAAAGAGAATTGGTCAAGATATTTTATTAGATATTATGTATCGTTCGTTGTTGGGATGTAAGAAAAAAATAACTTTTTTGTTTTTTTTAATGGGTGTAACTGTTTTTTAATTTGTGTAACTATTTTTTTTAATGAGTGTAACTATATTTTAATAGGTGTAACAATCACAATCTCATGTAATTATTAAGGCATGATGGTGTAGTAATATCGCGATACTAAATAGTGCAACTATTTAGTTTATATAAACAACAAAATGACAAATTAGGTTGAGTCGTCTCAGACCTTCCTCTCTCAGCCTCCCTCTCTCAATCATCACTCATCTAAGTCGTCTCAGATTCTCAGCCTCCCTCTCTCACTCGTCATTCCTCTTTCTCTCACTCCATCTCTCTTCATCTGCGTCTCGCCCTTCATCTTAGATCACTTGAAAAAATAAGATCTACACTTGAAAAAAAATCAAATCTATACTTCAAAAAATTAATATGAATTAAGTAATCCAAGTCAACTCAATTTTTAACCTGAAATCAATCCGAATTAAGTAACCTGAATTTAATCCGAGCTCGCTCAAATTATACTCGGACAGTACTCGGATTGATTATCTCAGGTTGAGATAGGGTTAGAGTTAGGGTTAATGTTAGGATTAAAGATTATAAATCTAAGGTTAAAGTAGAGTTGACCTCTCAACCTATTCGAGTTGCACCCCTAAGTAGTGATGGGTGGCAAAAGTAAAAATATATGTAATTAGATAAATAATAAATGTAAATAAATTTAATATGGGATAATTGGATTAGGTAGTTATTAAGGTTTAAAAAAAGTTTGATTACTTGTATAAATTGACAATAATGAATAGATGGTAAAAAGGGAATCCGTGGAGTTATCCGTTAACTATAGAACTTTGGAAAGAGTGATAAATTGATATTAATGAATAGATGGTAAAGAGGGTATGCGTGGAGTTATCCGTTAGCTATAGAACTTTGGAAGGAGTGATTTGCTTGTCGTTGACGGTTACTTGTAAAATTGACCGTGAGTGTAAAATGGACCGTTGGATGTAAAATTTTGGAAGGAATAGTTTGGGTGGAGTTGACAGGTGGAAGTAAAATTTTGGCAGGAATAGTTTGGGTGGAGTTGACCGGTGGATGGAAAATTTTGGGAAGACTGATAAAAACTCATAATTAATTTCTAATATAACAGTTATGGAACTCAAAAGATTTCTCAGAAGAGCCACTATATGAGCTGACACCCGTATTTAACGTGATTTGACCACATATTTATGACGATGTGAATAACAGAGACAACACTATTAATAAACCCTGCATCCGCAAAAACCTAATCTATAGTCATGATAGTTAGAAATTAATGGCTGGTATGCTAAGAATACCTTTTTAGTGCCCCCAAGGATACTGTTCTCCCGAGCATTGAACACTTAGTAGTGAGTGTTAAGCGCCGATCATAGACACTTGAGTGCTCGAGAATAGTCATAAGTGTTTGGCGTGTTTCCGAACACTTGTCCTATAATTCTAACATTAAATATGTGAAGATCTGTGTGAAGAATACTCAGATCTTTGTGGGTAATGGTATCAGGCATTGAATGTTTAGATGATACTTGAAGTCTTCGCACTCATTGCTATTCCAAGTATAAATACTCCTTAAGAAAATGAACAAAGGTACGTAACATTGAACCACAATACATGATACATTGTGCTCAAATCTCAAATTTTATACTGATTTAAGTTTCGGAAGGGATAAGTCGGGTGTTCACCCGACCCCTTTTTCTGACCATATGATTGTTGTAGGTTCGCCAAGGTAGAAGTCACTATCTCAAACTGTTGCAGGAATTCTCTCGTGCAACAATACTCTTAATAAAGGAGTTTTTTTTAAAAACATTATACTATTATCTTATTTTTACATTTATTAGTTATTGCACACGTACGTTACACGTGAATCATTTTAAATATAAAATACATAGGTCACTTTCCTCAAAATCTACAATTTTAATAAACATTGATGATTAATCAACAAGCTGAAGATTTTCTAAGAGTATATTCCAACTTGTTAGCAAGCCTAAGACTTTCTGCAGTTAACGCTTCAATCTGAAAGTGAAAGACCAATAAGATCAGATCAAATAATTTATGAAAGCATTAAAAAAGAATAACCATCTTTTGTAAGTCAATCTCTAAGCTCTTATTTGTGCCGTCTGTACATGGATCTTCCTTCACTTGGAAAATGCCTCTCTTGGTTACCTGTTTTGACATTATCATGACTTTATTTTTATAAGTGAAAGATAGACCGGTCTACTGGTGTTAGAGATAAAATAATTAAATACCTTGGACTTCGGTTCTTATACACTTTGACAAAGATAATGGAATTTCTTTGCAAAGCTTGTTTCCCTCATAATTTAACTATAACTATATTGCACAAGATCTGCTTCTTTTTCACTTTCAATAAGATATATCTCCTCAACCACAGGTACTCTCTTGTAGTTAAAAAAAAATATTTTTCCTCTCTTTTTTGTAGTTAGCAATTTAAAACTGAAGTAAATAGAGGAAAATAAGAGAGAGGTAAGTTTGGATTTAAAAGGTTATTTGATATTAGGGAGTGTGTAGGTTGTATTTGGTATACGTATAAAAAAAGTGGAAGAAATAAAATGTGAAAAGGTTTATTAGAGATCTGAAACGAACTATAAAAATTTAACAATATCTGATGATATTTGGGTGATAATATTTTATCTCTATAAAATAGAACTGAAAATCATGTAAACAATTATAAGATTGCCAAAAGATAAAACATCGATATAACTAATGACTAATACCATTTAGACAAAGTAGTAATTTTATTTGGTAAAGTACTTATGTAGATTCATAGCTTGTTCACATATAAAATTGTACTCATATACAACTATAGGATGATCTGGACATAACTTCAGGTTTGTTTATGAGAACTTACCGTTGGAGCCAAAGCTTTGAAGTTTTTTCTTGTTTTAATGGACTCAACAATTGCCATTAAATCAGGTTTTTATTACCATTGAATAGGAGTGATGGAGGGTTGGCAACCATCATAATAGAATCAGAATACATCGCACTATCATTAGTCTCTACAAGGAAATTTGGCACTATCATTAGTCTCCACAACCATGCAAGGACAGAATATTTGGGCAACATACTTTATAGCATTCTTTGTTAATTCTAGCCAGTAACTCATCACTTTTCGTTGAACTCGTTTAAGGCTTCAATAGATTCGTTTTAACTTATACTATAGAAAACTAATTTTGTCTAATTCATAAAATGACAAATATTCAGCCCCCACTATTTTCACATTTCCTCTTTTATGCTTATCTTTTAAATCTAACAAAAGAAGGCTTACCGTCTTAAAATTGTTGGAATTTGATCTGAATATAATTAGAAATAAACATCAAATAAACATGAAATTGAGAAGAATTATCACACTTACCTCGAACATCATTCAAATGAAAATTACAGTAGATTTCATACCGCAAATACAGTACTTAGCTTGAGTTGAGGTGCGGATTATGTCGCTCTCTTTAAGGTGGTTTGCTCCTCTATGGATAATATGTCCGGTTTAGTAATTCACAACACGCCGTCTCCAGGATACAACAGTCCAGCTTCTTACTGTAACTTCTTTAAGCCTACATAACTTTGAGAAGTAAAAACTTTACACACACCTTTCTTTATCCTGAGAATATAACATAAAAACACCACAAAAAGAGAAGAAGAAGACATATACATAGATGTATGAAATATATAACTCATTGCCCAAAATAATTCACCCATTGACTTATTATCATAAAACTCAATTATTTTGGTCTTTGTAATTTATTGACCAAATTCAATATAATTTTCAACATAATAATTCTGACAATGAATATAACATATGTAACTTATGGACTACTAAAATTCACCTTTATAATTCTCATTATATAGATACTAATGGTTAAACTAGTTACTTATATGACTAATAAAGATATAAATAAATTTGTATAATCAAGTTAAAGAAGAGACAAAGTGAAAGTATTGCAATATAAATTAGATAAATAATAAAGGCTACTTTATTTTTATTAAAATATTCCAAATATATATATATATATATAAAGAGAGAGAGACACACACACACACACACACAAAAACACACTCATAGTGATGGAGAGAGGTGGCAACCACTGTTTAAAGCGGAGAAAAATAAGGATATTACAAATCAGGATATTCAGATCAATATTTTTTCATGTTACTATTTTTTCTATTGAGCATGTTACTATTTTTTTTACTATGTTACTACTTTTTTTCATGTAACTATTTTTTTTGTGAGCATGTCACCAATGTTAATATTTTTTATTTTACTAGCAATGTAACACGTGTTGCAAGTGAAAGTTTTCGTTAAAATACATAAAAATTTAATTATATAATTAAATTGGATATTATCTCATATTTATCATACTTAAATTATTTATATTGTGGATAAAGATAAAAAGATACATATATCAATTTTTTGACACCCGAGATAATATTGTATCAGTGAAGTTATCGATGTGTATCAATATTAGGGTAACATAACCATTTAAAAGTTTTGCAAAGAAAGAGATTTACATGATAAATTAGATGTTAGTTTGTTATTTAAATATAGAGGAATATAGTGGTAATCTACGTATTTAAATATAAAAAAACATGTTAATCTTTATATTTTTTTAAGGGGTAAAATAGTAAATCAAAAGTTTTTCATGTAAAATATTTTTATTAGCAATATAGATATAGATATATTACTATGTTTTTTTGTGTTTGAATATTATTATTTTTTATTTTGACTGTTACTATTTTATATCATATATGTGTGTGTGTGTGCGTGAGAGAGAGAGAGAGAAACAAAGATAAAGTAGTCATAGTCTATATATGGATACTAGTAATTGCTTGTACCTGAAGGTACTGCGTTACTTGTGAAAAATTAACAAAAATCAACAAAAAATTCTCTAAAACAACAACACATATACAAATACATTAGGGAAAAAAAATATTAATAGAACCAAATCAAATTTACAATATTTATGTAATAAAATCAATAAAAATTTTTTGTATTTATCACCATTACCATAATCCAATTCAATAACAAAACATAATTATAAACTCAATTCACCCACGTAATAAATATTTCAAACAAAAAATTGTCCACAAATGCAACCATCTACATAATAAAAATAAGTTCACAAATGATGTGAAAAGAATAAGTTTTGCTATTTGAGATTCCACCAGCTTCCAAAAGAATGAATACAACCTGTATTCATAAAAAATAATATATTTAGATGTTTTTTCATTCTATAAAAACATACAAATATTTTTTTTCAATTCATCCACAATCAAATAATAAAAAGATTGAGAAAACATAATTACCTGAAAAGTATTGCTTTATAAGTTCTGATGTTCATTGTTCCTCTGTTGAGCCTCCTAGTCTTCTAATACTCGTAAATAGATTAAGTCATTTTCGATGTTCTCTAACAGATCTTTAAATTCTATCATATCTAGTAGGCCATTCTCGAACTGCGTATAAATGAAGTCAACTGGCCACGAAGATGGAAGCGTGTTAACAACAACGTACAACATTATTGGATTATTTAGACCGAAACCTTTTTGTCTCAGTTCTCTAAATAATGATTCTTTCTTTTTTATATGGTATATGACATCTGATTGTGGATCCATTTTCTCGATCTCAAACTGTATCCAAAGTAGATGGATCTTGCGCTCTGCTTCCGCCAATAATTGTATAAATAGTACCGCACAGCTTGGTCGATCGTGATTAAAAAATTTTTCGTTTGCAAAATCCCAGGTGGTGGGAAGGGTCTCTGCTATTTTCTGCATAATATAATCTTCACTTATGTTTTTTCCTACATTTTGTCGCATATGACCTAATTTTATTTTTTCAAACCCAAACTCTGAGATTGGGGTTCCATTTTTAAAAGAATCATTTTCAAACTTATCTATTATGCTTGCTACTGCCAAACGCATACTACGACGTACATAGATGGGATGACATTCCATATTATCTGTACATAATATAAAAAATACAAATTAAATTGATAAAAATAAAATTAATAACAATTAACCAATATTACAACAATACAATATTTTTTTACTATCACATGTGATCTAATATTGTAAGAATAAGAGCAACAACACACCAATAACAATAAGAGAAATAGAATAATTAAAATGATAACCTTATTATTCATTGTTGCAATATTATTCTTGATAATTATAAACATGCAACAATTAAACCAAGAAGATAGACAACAATTATAAATCCATGCATATGAATTAAATTCAAAGAACATTAAAATAGTGTGACTTATTCATAAACATTAAAATATTGCCATTTCCCGCTATCGCTCACGGCAAATAAGAGATAGAGATAATGACAATTTTAAGACAAAAAAAAAGTCATGAATTAATAAATGATTTTTGTTGTATTGTATTCAGCGACGAAAAATTTAAACATCGCGAATTATATATTTTTACTTTATTTTTATATTAATCTTATATTATTTATTTACCGGGGAATCACCTTTTATTTGAGAGAGAGACATTTCTCATGCCAAACAAAAATTGGGAGGGGACACTTTTTGCGACGTTTTTAAAAAGGTCGTCAAAAACCTTTTAAGTCTAATTTAAAATTTCTAATCATCAATTCCCGCCATTCCTCACACCAACAAATGTTAGAAGAATATGACCTTTTAGGAATGTTTTTCAAAAACGTCGCAAAAAGGATTTTATTCTAATTTAAAATTAATAAATTTACATTATGCAACGAATTGAAAAAAACGTCACCAATTGATATTATTATTTCATTTAACCTTAATAATGAAAATTTATCTTGAAAAACGTCGCAAAAAAACATTTTAAGATAAATTTACATTTTGCGATGAATTTATAAAAATGTCGCCAATTGACATTATTATTTCATTTAACATTAATAAAGAAAATTTATCTTCTGCGATGTTTTTAGAAACGTCGCTCAAAACTTTTAAGGTCTAATTTAAAATTAATAAATTTACATTCTATTACAAATTTCTAAAAAGTCACAAATTGACATTATTATTTCATTTAACTTTAATAATGAAAATTTATCTTCAGTGACGTTTTTCAAAAACGTCGCAAAAAAATATTTTAAGTCTAATTTAAAATTAATAAATTTACATTCTGTGACGAATTGAAAAAAAAGTCGCCAATTGACATTATTATTTCATTTAACTTTAATAATGGAAATTTATAAAAAAACGTTGCAAAAAACCATTTTAAGTTAAATTTACATTCTGCGACAAATTTATAAAAACGTCGCCAATTGACATTATTATTTCATTTAACATTAATAAAGAAAATTTATCTTTTGCGACGTTTTTAGAAACGTTGCTAAAAAACTTTTAAGGTCTAATTTAAAATTAATAAATTTACATTCTGCGACAAATTTCTAAAAACGTCGCAAATTGACATTATTATTTCATTTAACTTTAATAATGAAAATTTATCTTCAGTGACGTTTTTCAAAAACGTCGCAGAAAAACATTTTAAGTCTAGTTTAAAATTAAAAAATTTACATTATGTGACGAATTGAAAAACACGTTGCCAATTGACATTATTATTTCATTTAACTTTAATAATGAAAATTTATCTTCAGCGACGTTTGCAAAAAACGTTTTAAGTCAATAATTTTTTGTCGTAAAAAATCTTAATTTCCCGCTATTTCTCGTGCCAAAAACAATTTGGAAGGAATCACCTTTAAATGTCGCAAAAAAATTCCCAAAAAATACATTTTGCGACAAAAGGATTAAAACGTCGCAGATAGTATACTTTTTTGTGAAGAATTAAAATTTGTTGCGAAAAAAACATCGTGAAAAATGATTTTTGTTGTAGGGTTCCCCACTACCCCCCGCCATCACTACGACCACCACCATCACCTCCACCCCTACCTCCACCATCACCACCACCACTGTCCTACCATCACCCTTACCACCACTACCCCTGCCACCCCACAACCACCTCCACGACCACCGCCACCCCACCACTGCCATTACCGCCCACCATCACTCACTCCTACTATTACCGGTGATTAAATTCTTTTATCTCTCCTCTATATTTGTGATTTGATTTTAAATTTAAATACAAATATATTTGTTGCTTACCATTTTTTTTTATTATTATACAACACTTCCTTCATGTAGTTTAGTTCAATTAAATTTAAATTGTGTACCAGTTTCCAAATTTTTCTTTTTTTATTGAGAATATTCTATCATCAGTAAATATTTAATGTAACGGTTACATTACGTTAACAATATCACGTAGTGTTACCGTTCAATAAGAACACAATAAATTGGGTAAAATAAACACCTTGCTCTTAGGGTCCGTTTGGTTAAGAGGAAAAAATGATGGAAAGTGAAAATGATAAAAAGTGATGTGAAAGAAAAGAAAATGATAAACAAAATATAATTTCAGACATGTATTTGTTTAGAATGAAAAATTTACAAAAAACTTTTAAAAAAATTTCATTCTATTGTTTGAAAGAAAGTAAAGTTAAAAGAAATTTTTTATAATTATCTAAATTACCCTCAATTATTTTAAATTGGTCGAAAAAAGAAAAAAATATAATTATAATTGAAAGTTAAAATTTTTTTAGAAAGTGGCTCGAAACTTAATTTTAAGACAATCATCAACACAAAGATCTTTGAGACAAATTTTATAATTAATCAAATTCATACCAATTTTTTTTAAATTAATAACCAATAAAATATTTTAAGAAAAATAATGAAAAAATGGGAAGTTAATTATATATCACAACTTTCTTGTATTTCCTTGTGTTTTTTATAAGAAAAAAAGTTTGATTATTTGTGAGAAAATTCAAGTACAAAAGAAAATTATTAATTTTATTATTTTCCTTTTCATGCTAACCAAACACATGAAGATTTTAAAAAATTTTCTCTTTCTTGCATTTTCTACCATTCTCGCGCTAAACAAACGAACACTTAGGAAAATTGATCCTACAATTTTTCCAAAAAAAATACCAATCCATTTTCACCCCTTCATGCAAACCAGTTATTCTGTATTTGGAATCATGCCTACAAAATCAAAAGGCTTTATCCACCCCTTGATTTAAGGTTATCATTCTTCAAGTGAAACAAATCGTAAATTGAATAAATATTTCAAAGTCAAACTTCAGTGATATGCATACTTTATTATTGAATTCACTCTCCATCATGGTGTAATAAATGTTTTGGATAGTGAAACACTCATTAATTTTGCAAAAAGGAAAAAGAAAAAGAAAAAAAGACAGTCTAAATGAAATCTAAATTTCAGTGTTTAAAATTGGATAATGAAATATCCGGTCACCACAACACAACCACCTAGATGTCAATGAAATTGAGTGTTTTTCATTGTTCTAGACAGTAGTAAAATAAGTTCTAATGAGGACAATGAAATAAGTTTTGATCTAAATGTCTTGGACAATGAATTAAACTTAATTTGAAGGAATTGCAAATAAAAAAGAAGAAATATTTATTACACCATCATGGAGAGTGAATGTCCAATTTCATAATCCAACAAATGGGGAAAGATTGAAATATGGGCGCAGTAGGTTTGTTTTCTTCTCTTTTCGTTTCTTTTGGTTCAACTGTCAGGGGTGTCTAGGTTAATTTATATGCACCTCGATTAATTCTCTCTCCAGTCCGGTCAAATGCAGATCATCCACACTAGAACTAGAATATTCATGAGGAATAAACCAAATAAAAACCATAAAAAACTAGGCAAGTCACAAGATCCAACACATAATTCAAAATTCAAATTCAGCTAATGTACTAAAAAGTCAACACTTAAGTGAATGGAAATATGTGAATCACTAATGTACCAAAAATTCAGTTGCCATGACATTACATTATGTGTGCACATGCCTTAAACGTCAAGCAACACATAATAAATGAAAACGGTACTTTGACGTTTGTTGATCTATGCATATACTAATTGAGTTAACTTTGTTAATGATAGAGTCGGTAGTTGACTTTTGATTTTTTTTTTTTTAAATTTTGCTAAAATATATATGATGGATAGATTATAAATAGTTCAATTTGCAACTCTTTTTTGGGGCTAATTAAAGAATTCCTGGGGAAGGTATGGGAAGCAATGAAATTCCTTGATATATGCAAGTCAGATTTGTAATCCCTAATCATTCTCTCTTCCATAGGTTTGACTTGGGATAGACTTAAAAAGGGCAAGTGGGGGCACCCCCTTATTTGGAATAAGGATCCATTTGCAGACTAATATATTACAATGATACATGCTCATCTTAATATGTGAGAGAAAATTACACAAATATACTGCAAGATTTTGATTTATTACACTTGCACACATTTATTTCTTGAAATTATAGTGAAATCTCATTATCTAACGGTAATGTTAATGACAACAATAAAACGATTGTAACGCCCCAAAAACCCCCTTGGGTGACATTACATTCTAAAAACCATTCACCCCATGAGAGCATTACGTAAATTCATCACGACGAAAGTTCATTTATCAACCATTCATATTTTAACAAAATTTGGGCAGAGTCTCCTTTGTACGGAGAGCTTTACCCAAAACACAACCTGTACAATTATATTACAATTGACCACACCGGGTCCACATATGCATAACTATTGACCACACCGGGTCTATTTATCCATCATAAAATAAACTTTCATTCATCATATGCCATATCCACAATGCCATCCCAAAAGAATAGGCCAAGTATGACAAATATATTCCCAAAAGAATTAAATTACACTTGCAGTGAAATAACAAAATACTAGACTTTACATGATTTCAAAATAAACTCTCTAGTCTAGTACAAAAGAAATATAACTCTAGGCATCCAGTTCAGGACCCCCGTTCCCCTCTAGGGGAGCTTCCCCATGCACTGGTTCATCTACTTGTAACTCCTCCTCATAGACGAAATCTGAAAAGATATTATTTGTAGGGGATGAGCACTAAGCTCTGTAGCAACATTCCTTCCATACTCATACAAGGTTTAGAAAACAAGTAAAACAGTTCGGTCTTATTTTCCAAAATATCATATAACATTTGAAGTAAAACCGTGACATTTGAAACAGATCTCAAGTTTAAACATTCGCAATAATTTAAATGAACAGTAAACCCAAGTCACAATGAGCAACCATAACCATTTCCAACAAGTTCTTGTAGAGTCCCATACCTCCACAAGCTCTTGTGGGAAATGCAATAGTAACACCATAATACAAAAAGGAACGCTTATTCCACCATCGATTATTATATTTCCTTTGGCACGAATCTCAAGTTTAAGTAACAATAGTAATAGAAAGGAGCAATTTCAACTAAGTGCTAATAAACATCCATTACCAAAATATAAATCATTTCCCACACATGATATCATATTGTCCTCTCTAATGGGAGCATCCTTACAAGGAACCTCTCACCCTCAAGATTTGGTTTCTCAAGCATCCTTACAAGGAACCTCTTGAGATGGAATGAGCATCCTTACAAGGAACCTCTCATCCATGTTCATTCCAACAACCATACAAGATCACATCATCCCAACAATCATCACACATAACCAAGGATTCCATAAATCTCCAATTTACAAGCAAATTTCCAAAGATCCACAAATCCATTATGAGGCAATTTCAATAAACAATTAGGAAAATACAAGAGATCACCACCACATCATTTTCATTACTCACACAAAGCACTAAAGTTTTCAAAACCAAGCTTGAGCAAATGTAGAAAGAGAATTCCATATTTCCCCAAAAACTAGGGTTTTAAAGCTATAAAAGAAGTTTCATGGGTAATCAATCCTAACTTTGTTTAAGACATGCCATAATTGCAAGAAAACCAAGAAACAAGGAATTCCTAGCAAATACATACAAGTATGAGTCAAAACATATATATATATTAGCCTTAGCCTCAATGGACAAGCATGGAAGAAAAACCCCTACCTTGAATCAAAGTTTCAAACCACAAACCCAAGCTCTAATGACCTCCTTTCTCCCTTTCCTCCTTTCCTCTATCTTCCCCAAGGGTGCTAAGGGGTTTGGGGGTGAGAGATGTGAGAAAAAATGGAAGGAAATGGGCTGGTTTCTGTGTTTTAAACACAGCAGTCCGCGACATCACTGTTCATGGGCTGAATTTTGAGTTTTTTTTCCAAAATTACAGTTTTGCCACTAGAAATCTCCAATTTGATCCATACGACTACCCTAAGGTTTTTCGACGTTCCGGATTCATTTTTAATGTTATTTTAACCTAAAAACATTGCTTTTTATGATTTATTTCAAAACTAAAATAAATTCACACTTGGAACATTAAAATTTCTATTTTATTCCTTCGAACTACTATAGGTGATATCCTTACGATTTTAATATATATATATGGTTTATTCTTAAGTCATTACATATAGAAGAATCACTAAACAAGTACATTAATATATTAATGTAAACATATGGGGTTTTACACCTTTAAGGTCTAATAAGAAAGCACAACCCTTTACTATCCAAGGAGCACCATAGTGCAGATTTTTGGTCAACTTCATAGAATAAACTGATTTGACTCAGGTATTTCTAGGAGGTGTAACCTATATGGTTGGAAAGATATACGAGTTAGGGTTCTAACAAAAATAACGGTGCACAATTCGGACTTTCCAATAAAGAGTTATGATGAAATTAGCGAAAGGTAGTCTGCCGGACAGATTTTTGGACAGTGTAGACACTACTTCGTAATATGGACATAACTCCTTCCTCCTAGTTCCGATTGAGATGATTCAAGGTGATATGGAATCCTAAGAGAGAGATCTACAAATTTCATGTTTTAAGTTTTGAGAGATATGGACTGCATCAAGGTCGAAATCGAGCTTGATGTTACAGCCAGTGCACTGTTCATCCCTTTTTCATTCTACCAAATTCAAACACACATCACTACACATATCCCCATTTTTACAACAATTATTTACTATATATCTATATACATATATAAAAGAAAATGCGGGGTGTTACAATCCACCCCCCTTAAAGAAAGTTTCGTCCTCGAAACTTACCTCAAGTAGCGAACAAATATGGGTACTTCTCTCGCATTTCTAGCTCCGGTTCCCATGTAGCTTCTTCCACTCCATGGTGTTGCCACAAGACTTTCACCAATTTGATGACTTTGTTGCGAAGCACTTTCTCCTTGGCGTCGAGAATCTTCACTGGTTGTTCTTCATAGGTTGCTCCATCTTGAATTTCAATATCTTCTAAGTCTACAACCGGCGTTGCATCCGATTTACACTTCCTCAACATGGACACATGGAATACGTCGTGTACTCCCGATAACTGAGCTGGTAACCGCAACTGATATGCCGCCTTGCCCACCACTTTGATCACTTCAAATGGCCCGGTATACCTTGGCGCTAACTTTCCCTTCTTGCCGAATCTAAATACTCCTTTCTGGGGCGACACTTTGAGAAACACATAGTCCCCCTCTTTGAATTCTAATGGTCTTCGTCTTTGATCCGCGTAACTTTTCTGTCTACTCTGTGCTGTGCGTAGTCTCTCCCGGATGAGTTGAATTTTCTCTGTAGTCTCTCGAACAATTTCTGGCCCAAACAAACTACTCTCGCCCGCTTCTAACCAACACGTCGGGGATCTACATGGTCTTCCATACAAGGCCTCATAGGGTGCCATTCCAATACTGGTCTGATAGCTGTTGTTGTATGCAAATTCCACCAACGGTAAATGGTCACTCCAACTTCCCTTGAAGTCCAACGCGCAAGCTCGTAACATGTCTTCCACGATTTGTATCACCCTCTCGGATTGGCCATCCGTTTGGGGATGAAAGGCTGTGCTGAAATGTAACTCTGTCCCCATAGCTTGTTGTAGACTTTGCCAAAATCGCGCCACAAACCGAGAATCACGATCCGACACAATGGAGAGCGGAACTCCGTGCAACCTAACAATCTCACAGATATAGAGCTTGCTCAACGTCTCTAATGAGTCTGTGGTCTTCATACCCAAGAAATGAGCGGACTTGGTGAGTCTATCCACAATGACCCACACTGCATTATGCCTGCGCGACGTCCGTGGTAAACCCGACACGAAGTCCATGGTGATGTGATCCCACTTCCACTCTGGAATAGGCAAAGACTGTAGGACTCCTCCTGGCCTTTGATGCTCAATCTTCACCTGCTGGCACACCGCACATTTTGCCACATACTTGGCTACATCTCGCTTCATTCCCCTCCACCAGTATTGACGCTTCATGTCCCTATACATCTTTGTGCTACCGGGGTGGATAGCAAACTTGGAGCGATGACACTCCCCAAGTATCTCCTCCTTTAGGGACGAATCATCGGGAACACATAGCTTCTCCCCATATCTCAACTCTCCATTCTTCCAAGACCATCCTCCCATCGCTTCCCCATTCTCCAATCGGGCTCTAATCAAATCGAGTTCCGAATCCAGGCATTGCAACTCCATAACCCGTTGTCGAAGCGTCGGTTGAGCTACAAGGTTGAATAGATATGATTGATACTCCGGTCCATCCACCCATAGATCGTACTCCTCCAATGCATCAATCATTTTCCACCTATTTACCGCAAGAGAATTGATTTCACCCCGAGACTTCCTGCTAAGAGCGTCGGCAACTACATTGGCCTTCCCTGGATGGTAGTTGAGTGTGAACTCATAATCTTCCAAGTACTCAATCCACCTTCTCTGCCGGAGATTCAAGTCTTTCTGTGTGAAGATATACTTGAGGCTTTTATGGTCCGAAAACACTTGAAATTTCTCCCCGTATAAATAACATCTCCACAACTTAAGAGCAAACACCACTGCAGCCAGCTCCAAGTCGTGTGTGGGATAATTCTGCTCGTGCACCTTGAGTTGCCTCGAGCCATAAGCCACTACCTTCCCTCCTTGCATTAGAACGCATCCCAATCCTCGTAGTGAAGCATCGGTGTAGACATCGTAGCCTTCCCCACTACTCGGAATAATGAGGATAGGGGCAGTCGTCAACTTCTCCTTCAAGGTGCGAAAAGCTAGTTCACACGCTTGAGTCCACAAAAATTTCTCCCCCTTCTTTGTAAGGCGAGTCATCGGCATCGCAATCTTGGAGAACCCTTCCACAAACCTACGATAATAGCCGGCTAACCCCAAGAAACTCCGTACTTCTGTCACGTTCCTCGGTGGTTCCCATTTCATCACGGCCTCAATCTTTGCTGGATCAACCGCTACTCCTTGCTCGGACACAACATGGCCAAGGAACTTCACTTCCTTCATCCAAAACTCACACTTGCTCATCTTTGCATATAACTTATGTTCTCTCAATGTTTGTAGCACAATAGAGAGATGACGAGCATGTTCCTCCTGAGTCTGTGAGTAAATCAATATGTCATCAATAAACACAATGACAAATTGATCGAGGTATGGCCGGAAGACTCTGTGCATCAAATCCATGAAGGCTGCGGGGGCATTAGTCAATCCGAATGGCATCACCGTATACTCGAAATGACCATATCGGGTACGAAAAGCAGTCTTAGGAATATCCTCCTCCTTAATTCGCAGCTGATGATACCCCGTGCGAAGATCAATCTTGGAGTAATACTTTGAACCCTCCAACTGATCAAATAAGTCATCAATTCTCGGCAACGGATACTTATTCTTCACGGTAACCCGATTCAACCTCCGGTAATCCGTGCACAACCGTAGAGTCTCATCCGTTTTCTTCACAAAGAGGACTGGGGCTCCCCAAGGTGAAGTGCTTAGACGGATAAACCCAATCGCCAACAATTGATCCAACTGCTTCCTTAGCTCCTTTAACTCCAAAGGTGCCATCCGGTAGGGAGCAATGGATATGGGTTCGGTTTCCGGATAGAGATCGATCTTGAACTCAATTTCCCTATGTGGCGGTAATCCAGGTAATTCCTCAGGAAAAACATCCGAAAACTCCGATACAATTAACACCACATCCGTATGGAGTTTATCCATGTTATCTCCCATCAAGCTAGCTAAGAAACTCAAATGACTTCCCGCTTTCGCTTTTAAGAATCTACTACCCATAGTAGGAAATGGATGGAAAGAATCTCGGTTATTCACAAAATTGAAAATTACTCCTCCCGGCAATTGAAATGTAATCCGCTTGCGGAAACAATCCAGTACCGCACGAAAAGTGGATAACAAGTTCATCCCAAAAATCACGTCATACCCCTTCATCTCTAAAGCAATTAAATCCACAATCAATTCGTGCTCCCCAATACGAAGCACACAACCCTTGCAGACTCGGCTAGTACCCAATTGTTCTCCCGTAGGCAAGTCAACAGTCAAAACATGTTCTAACTTCTCGAAACCCAATCCCAAATTCATAGCATATGCAGTACGTATAAAAGAATGAGTAGCACCGGGATCAAATAAGATTCGGGCCCAGGAATTGTAGAGAAGAATGATACCTTCCACAACGGCATTGGCAATGTCCTCCTCCGGCTGAGTCAAAGCAAATACTCGCCCTTGGTTGGTGCCGCCAGGGGCTTGAGTTTGTATCGGTCGATGCGGTGCAGGCCTCGGTGGTGGTGGTTGGGCTGCTGGTACTTGTCTTGCGGTCTGGATAGGCCCTTGAGGTGGAAAAACTGGGCAATGCATCCGAATATGCCCCACACCTCCGCATGCAAAGCAAGATCGTGGGATAATACCAGCTCTAGTCTGAGTGTCTCCCTCTCCTCGGGCTGTCAAAAGTCGCTGTCCACCTGTTGGGTCTGGGCGACGGTATGGTGTCGGTCTCTGTGCCCCACTAGTGGTAGCACCCGTCCGAATTGGACCTCCTCTCAAGAAGCCCTGTCGTCGCTGGCTATCCTCTATGTCTCTCTCTACCAGTGCAGCTCTGTCCACCAAGTCCCCATACTCCCTAATCTTGAGAGCCACCAACTTCTCCCGGATGACCGGCCTCAGTCCCTGCTCAAATCGCTTAGCCCTGTCGGCCTCCGTAGATATAAATCCTGTAGCATAACGGGAGAGCTCGTCAAACCTCCTTTCGTACTCGGCCACCGTCGTGCTATCCTGTCGTAGAGCAAGAAAGTCAGCCTTCATTCGATCTCTGACTGATTCAGGAAAGTACTTGTCCTGAAATATTTGGTCGAACTCCTCCCAAGTGAGTGCATCAGTGTTCCTCCGTCTCTTGACCGAATCCCACCAATGGTCGGCCTCCCCCTCTAACAAATAGGTCGCCAAGCCAACCCTCAAATCTTCGGCAACTCCCATGCCGTCACATACCTTCTTCACTCTGCGTATCCACTTGTCTGCATCCAAAGGGTTAGAGCTCCCTTGGAAGGTGGGTGGATGTTGTCTCAGAAATTCTCGAAGAACCACCATCCTTCGATCTCCATTTCCAATTCCGGGTACTTCCGCTAGTAGTTGAGCTCCACCATTATGGTTGTTGTTCCCATTCTGGTTTTGTACCAAAGTGGTGAGCTCCTTCAAGCATTGATAGATGCCATTCATGGCATCAGGAGGTGGTGGTGGTGGTGGATTTGCTTGACCTCCACGACCACGCCCACGTCCACGTCCTCGTCCTCGTCCTCCATCCATCCTGCACATCAATTCACAATTTAATTTCATTGAGGTACAAGACATCCTAATTATTGCTTTAATTTAAAGCCTAAGATTTATATAAAACATAGATCATCAATTTTGTTCAACCTAATCCTGTCTTTCTAGTGGTAATCCATAACCTACAGCTCCCATGTAAGACCTACAGCCTAAGCTCTGATACCATTTGTAACATCCCCAAGCCGCCTCTCTAAAGAGGTAACCGAGGTGTTAACACCTAGCCCAGGACTCCCCCCCTAGGCAACCCTGAGTAACCTCCGGCATACTTAACAGTAACCTCCGGCATACTTACAGGCCCCGTCGGGAGTCGGCTCTGATACCATTTGTAACATCCCCAAGCCGCCTCTTAAAAGAGGTAACCATCGGTTACCTCTTTTAAGAGGCGGCTTGGGGATGTTACAAATGGTATCAGAGCCGACTCCCGACGGGGCCTGTAAGTATGCCGGAGGTTACTGTTAAGTATGCCGGAGGTTACTCAGGGTTGCCTAGGGGGGGAGTCCTGGGCTAGGTGTTAACACCTCGGTTACCTCTTTAGAGGCGGCTTGGGGATGTTACAAAATGGACATTGATTCTACTCCGACCCAATCCAAAGCCTAAGAACTCTCTCTCTTTCACACAAACACACAGAGAAACCATATCTTTGTTTTTGTTTGGTAACAATGGAGAAGAGAGAAAAAGATAGAGAAGGGAGAGAGATCGCAAAAGTGGGGAAAAAGGGAAGGAAGATTTCTAAAAAAACTTGAGTTAGATTGAACTGAAAGACAAAAAGACAAAAAAGAGCACTTTGCTTGTCTTTAATACCTTGAAAGTATATTGCTTAGATTTAATTGCTTAAAAGTGTCTAGTTTGAGTTTTGACCAATTTTCACGTATTAGTTCACATATATGGGGTAATTGTCAATTGCTCATTTATTATATTTTTATTTGATGATAACACAACGTGACGATTATGACATGGTGTTATTGTTAGTCTCAATATTTATTATGTGATATGTACATTAGCACATATCTGATTTGCCAGACAGCTAGAAAATTATATAAAATGTTGACAGAAATAATTAATGGATTGGATAAATATCAAACATGAGTAACATGATTTTACAAGATAAATCCATTTAGCTGGGTCTACAAGACAAATAATTAATGTTGACAGAAATTTTGCTTTAATTCTTTTACTTCAAACTACTAAGTTCATCCCATTTATACCCACCCCATTAATGTTTAAGTTTACCTCACTTATCTAATCCAATTAAACTATTAAATACATATTTCAAAAAAACCGAAACAAAAGTAGTGATTGAAGAAAATTTTAATGTTCCAAGGTGATCTAGAATATTTCGAAGTGTTTGATATATTTTGACATATTTTCACCAATGTCCAAATATTTTGAGACGTTTAAAGATATTTTTGATATATTTTGACTAATATTTTAAAAATAATTATTAATTTTTTATTCTATTTTTGAAATATTTATGTACTGATACAATACACTGAAAAGAAATTTTAATTATTGTGAGATCACAGCAATTGTCCTGGGAGAGCCGGGAAAAGGAGAAGAACATTGAATTTCAACATATACACATCAGACCACAATAAAAAGATTACAAAAAAGAAAGACATTTCAAAAATACAATGATGTGTTTCAAGACATAAAGGGAAGCTTTTCAAAAATAAATATGAATTTCAATTGAGAAAGGAGGGAAGATCTGAAACAAAAGAAGTATTAAAGCAGGCAAAAAGTGGTTTTGTGATAGGTTTGCAAAGCAAAATTTACCTGTAAAAGCATACTTTGCTTGTATTACCAGATCCCCAGACTATCATTATAGGTGGTTGGCTTGCCGGCACCAGTCATTAATTAAATTGAAAGTCCTTGAGATAAATACATATGGTCTTTTGTCACACAATATTTGTTTTTATGTTGTCCATTTCATGGGTCATACTGAAATTAAGAAATTTCTAACGGGTCTACATAACTTTTTCCGTCTCGTTTCTTATGCTTTGTCTATCACATAGTCTGTCACAAGTCTGAATAAAGAGTAATGTGTTAGGTAGGATGAATTTAGTAGTTTGAAGTAAAATAATTAAATGGAGGTGAAAAATGAGATTTAAGATGTGGGAATAGCCTCGCATATACAATTATTGATAATTCTTCTTCTTTTTTTTTTTTAATTCTCTATTTCCTTATCTAATATTCTATGAATCGTCAAACAATTAGAAGTTTTTTACTTAATTTTGCATGAATGTGAATCAAGTTGAATTCTTGGTTCATGGAAGACCCATAAATAATTGGTTTTGTTCATTACAGAAATTAATTCCAATTCTTGATTTCAAGTTCACAGATTAAGTGTGTTTTAACAAACATTATACGAGATAAGTATTTAAGCAAATTAAATTAAAATTAATTAATAGTCAAGGAACATTGTCACCTCGATAAAGATTGTGGCGTCAATGCCTTGTCAATCGACGCTCACTTGAATTGGAAAATATTGTTTGAACTTAAAATATAAACAATGAATTCTAATAAATATTAAGACTACCATAGAAATAAATGACAATAATTGATTATATTTTAAGCCTTTTCAAAGAACTTTTGACCCATCCCATGGACTTTTGAAAAAAAAGTTCCAAATAATAGTGGTTTTAAAAGTAATTCCCAAATACAATGGTACGTAATTTAGATATTGTTATATAATTTAAATATTTAATACATTTTAACAATTAAATTAACAGAGAGTGCTAACTTTAAATAAAATACATTATTTAACCAATATATTTAATCCTCAAATCAAGTACAAATAGTATTATCGTAAAGTTTTAAGAACCTCTTTCAAAAAAAATTAGGACCCTAGAGTTCAACCTAATTTTATTATCTCACCTGATGTTTATATTTTTATGTATTATCATTTTGTAGTCTTATTATTAAAATCAATTATCTAGGTATGAATACTGATTTTATATTTCTATAACTTAAATTTAAGGCTATTTTTTGATCAATTTGTTTATAATGAATAGAATAACTATAAAATAGAATGAGTAGAAATAATACAGTATTTAAAACTAATCAACCATAGTTGTTTTACTAGTTAAACTAATTTTCAATTATGTTTTTCTTTATCTTGAACAAATAGCATGTATCATTTGTATTTGATATCCGAATTTGACTACAATTAACACAATTTTTATTTGCAAAATTTAAATTTAAATTAGTATGTTAGATCTCAAAAAAAAAAGACAAAATAAATAATTTTTAAATAAACATATTTTAATATTTTGATAACACTTTAATATTAATATTATTATTGAATAAATATTACTAGGGCCCCCACTTAACATTTTTATCTAGGCCTCTAGTTGGGTTTGGCAGTCTCTGTTTATATATTATAAAAGCACCACTAGTTATTTATCTATACTATTTATAAATATCAGCATCTGTGAAAGTTTTTTGATTTTATATTTCACCCATAATTGTTATCTTAAAGATAATTATACCCACATATATACTGTCATTTTATTTATATTTTTTACACTTATTTGACTTTCAACTTATTTTAAACTTTTTTATAAAGACTTTTAAATATTTTTGAACTCATTTATTAGTAGTACAGTTACATATAATTATACATATGAAGAAGTAAAGTCTTATATATGTTAAATTATTGTACACATATAGTTACCATGTTGAATTTCACGGTCCAATATAATGCAATAATATAATAATATTATAAATGATCTAATTAATCTATTTAACACAATAAAAATTAATAGTTTTATAATATAATTTGAGGTGGAAATGCGTAAAGGGGTTGGAGAGATGCCTAAATAAATGACAAATTAAGTACCCAAAAACTTATATAATAAATTAATAATTAAATTTAGTAATAATTAAAATTTGGATTAACTAATCAACACCTAATTTATTATGTAATTTAATTACATATAATTCACATTTTTTATAAAAAAAATATTATTTAAATTTATTTATGTGCTGCACACGTCATGCATTGTTACTTGTTAGTCATTTCAAATGTTTATTTGTTCTATTCGTGACGCATATGTTGTATAAGTATTTTATTTACAACGGAGCTTCATTATAGGATATAAGTTCTTAAGTATTTGCATATTTAATATTTATTTATAAAAAATTGATTAAATTGTAATATTATTATTTATATTATAATATGGTTACATACCAAAAAAATCAGTTATGATATATATATATATTTAACTATAAAATCTAATATATATGTCAACTATAAGTATATAATAATATAATATATGTTAGAATTTAATTTTTGATATAAATAAAGGCATAGACATAAAAAAATGAAGGTAAGTGTACCATTAATAAATTAATTGAAAACAATCTAGAAGTCAAATAATACTAATAAAATAAAATTATATGCGTAATTAAATTAAATAATAAGTTAGGAGCCGATTGCTTAATCTGTCTTTTAATTATTGCTAAATTTAATTATTAATTTATTTTATAAGTCTTTGAATCTATCGTTTATTTAGGTATCCTTTTGATTCCTTTAGACATTGCACATCTAATTTCATTAATAATTAATAATTTTTATTTTGTTAAATAAATTGATTAGGTCGCTTAAAATACTATTATATTATTTCATACCAAAACAGTAAAATATAACATATATTTGACCGAAAAATTAATCTAATAGTTATATGTATATAATAATTTAACATATATAGTACTTGATTTCTTTATGAATGAATGGTCATGTGTGCTATAACATAATAAAAAAAAATTGATACCATACCTTTTTTAATTTACTACTTTAAAGGAGATTTTACAACTTTTGTAGGTAATTTTATAATTACAAATTTTATCATTGTTGTAAATAATTTATCATTTTTCTTCCGTGCAAAAAAATTACCACCTTTGTGGTCTTTTTACCACTACTATAATTTTTTTTTATCATTGTTGTGGTAATTATTTTTATTATTTTTTTTGATACAAAAAAATTATCACTTTTGTGAGTGATTTACTATTTTTTGTAGATCTTTTTATCATTTATTTTAGGTGTTTTTACTATTATTATGATAACTATTTTTATTATTTTTTAAAATATCATAATATTCATAAATATAATAAATTTTGATATAATGCGGATATTTTATTTTTGAGCAATTCTATAGCAACCTTATTTGAAGACCTAATTTGAGGACTTAATGATGTGGCTTCAATGCAACAATTTGATTAGTTGTGAGTTCCAATGTTAAATAAAGCCTACAACTAATCTAATGATTGTATTGAATTAGGTCCTTAAATTAGATTTAAATAACATTTTCCTTTATTTTTTGATACCTTAGGTCTAAATCGTCTCTCAAAGTGTTAAGAGTAATTGTTCATATTTCTTGAATGTACACCGCGGAGCAGGGTAGTCAACTGCCCGCATTTAATTTTTTTTGTCTTATAGCATTACTGCTCTATTTGATAAGAAAGATGAAAATTAATAGGAATAAAAAGTAAGAGTGAGACATTTTTTTTTTTGGTGTTTAGTAAGATAGATGCGAAATAAAAATGAATTTTTTTTTTTTCGTATTTGAGAAGATTAGAAGTAACAATCAAGTAGTATCGTGTCAAGTTCGTATCGAATTATTACGGATTTGTATCGAACGTTAGTCAAATTTAACTCAACTCGTTTAATTAATTGTGTCGTGTCAAGTTGACCTATTTATTTCGTGTTATGTTCGTATTCATGTTGATCCACATAAATTTTGAATAAAAAATTTAACTATAATATTTTATTTTCACTTAATTGAATTTATGTTCATACATTTTCTGCGAACTAAAAATTAATTTATATAAATACAATAATAATAATACGTAAAAATATCTTTTTTTATATAATAATTATGTCAGTGCTTAATAAATAGTTACAAATAATTAACATTTTATGTCTATAATACTAGTTAAAGAAGCTAATTTCGTGTTACCATACAAACAAGAAAAAGAAGAAAATGTTTATTCTTAAATAAACGGGTTGATAGTGTCAATTTTAGGTTTGACGGATTGAACTGAATATGAACCGTTTATATTTCATGTTCATGTGTCAGCTCATTTTTGATTTCATGTTAATTTATAATCAAGTTTGTATTATAAAATTCATGTCATATCATCCTGTTGAGTCGAAAATTTTCACCCTTAGTTAAGATGAATTTTTTTTATTTATTTTTAAATTTATTTTAAAAAAATATATATACATATATGAAATTAATTTATGCATAATATATGTATATACCAAAGAATATATAAACGAATAAGATATATTTTAATACAAATAATTAATTTGCCGTCAACTTTTTTTTCCTATTTTGGAGGAATTGAATTTAGTGAGTTGGAAAGAAAACTCATCTATCCAATTTTTTATCCTTTCTATTTTCCTTATTTACCAAATATGATATAAGTATTATATTTTTTTAAGTACATCTAATTATGTCCACTCTATTATTTTTTTTAAAAAATATTATTGACATTTAATTTGATGATTTAATTTAGAGATCTAATCCAATATAACCATTAAATTAGAAGTGAGTTTTATCTAATGATTATATTAAATTAGGTTCTCGTAGCATTACTTTATTTTCTTATCATATCAATTAATACATACTCATATCTAAATGACTAACTAGGGGGTGTTCATATCTTGAATTGTCCACGAATCTTATTACCTAATTTAATAGTTGGCCCATCAGACCCGAACCTTATTCCTTCAAGAGAGGGTTTGGGTTTGGACTTGCATCAACTCAAAACATAGCCCACTAGTCTGTTTATAAAATTTGGGTTTTCTGGGTATGAGTATAATTTTTTAGATTTATTTGAGTAAAAGTATATGTATAAGTTGTTTCCTCTATTAAGTACAATTTTTATAAAATTTTTTGTGTTTAGGTATAAAATTTAAATGAATTAAAAATTTTTTTGCCTAAACACCCTCTCTTAAATTATGTTGTCATCATTGACAGTTATTTGAGGAAGCAAATATGTAAAGATTAACAATAGTAATGAGAGGTAAAATAGGGCATTAATGATCAAAACCCTTCTTCTTCGGCAATGAGATTTAATTAGAATGCCACAAATTATATGTGAATAAACACTAAATTTTTCCAAAAAAAAAAAAAAGAAGAGAATTGGTCAAGATGTTTTATTAGATATTATGTATCGTTCGTTGTTGGGATGTAAGAAAAAAATAACTTCTTTGTTTTTTTTAATGGGTGTAACTGTTTTTTAATGTGTGTAACTATTTTTTTTAATGAGTATAACTGTATTTTAATTTGTGTAACTATTTTTTAATGGGTGTAGCAATCACAATCTCAAGCAATTATTAAGACATGATGGTGTAGTGATATCGCGATACTAAATAGTGCAACTATTTAGTTTATGTAAACAACTAAATGACAAATTAGATTGATGTCATAATTAGTGTAATTATGTTGTTGTAATATTAATAAAAATATAGTAAGAGAAAATAGAGAGAAATAGACTTTTAGAAAAAAATATGGCCATATTTTACCTCTTATTATTTAATTTTAGTCAAAATATATGGAAGGAATACAAAAAATTTCAACCCATAGCTATTTATTGAAATGACAAAATTGTCATTTTTTAAAAATATGCACTTTAATCCAAATAAGATTTTGTGTTATATTTTTTCTCAAATTTGTAAATCAAATTAAGAAGGATCATTGGATTAGTGGGTCCCATCAATTTTTTTAAATGAGACTCATTAATCCAATAATTCTCCTTAATTTGAAATATAAATTTGAATTAGAAATTTAGTATATATATAATTACTCGGCGAAAAAAGTTAAAAGTGTACAGTTTATCATTATGTACGCTATTTCATATTTGTCGACCGGTCACATCGTGGTGAAAGTTTCTGCTGTATAGTGTTAGGAAATATGACCGGTTCACGTGAACAGCTCAGATTTCTTGAATGTACACAAACTCAGGGAGTAAGCTTCGGTACCGAAAACGTAAAAATGGGTAGTGTACCGAAAAGTTAAAAGAATCGAATGCCCACCACGTGTACGTTTTAAATTTTATAAAAACTTATAACCGTTTTTATCGGTTTCCATATAAATATTTTCGGTATAAACATGAAATAAAAATATACACTTTAAAAAATTTACAATTGAGATTATTGAGTGAACATGAACACGAACCCTATACACTTTAAAAAATTTAAACATGAACTCTTACATACTTTAAAAATAAGTGAACATGAACCTTTATACACTTTAAAAGTAAGTGAACATGAACCCTTTACATTTTAAAAAATTTAATCATGAACCCTATACACTTTAAAAATAAGTGATAATAGAAATTAAAATGATAATTATTTATTATATTTAAACATGAAATAAAAATATAAGAAAAAATTTACAATATTTGGGGTTATTGAGTGACATTAAATATACCATTTTAGATTAAGTTAAAAATATTAGGAGGTTAGATTAGATTATCTAAGTTCACCACTATTTTAAGTGATAATAGAAATTAAAATTAGTTTTAAAAAATGATAGTTATTTATCATATTTAAACCTGAAATAAAAATATAAGGAAAATTTTACAATATTTGGGTAAAATTGCCATTTGTTGGGGTTATATTTTGGGTTAAGTTAAAAATAGGGGTATAAGTGAAATTTATTGGACATATCTTGAGCGATCGAGATTAGCCAGCGAAATTATTTTGCAACTTGATCGCTACATACGCGATCGAGATTTTTGTTAGCGATCAAGATAAGAGATAACTCCAAATCCAAGTTGATCGCTCAAGACTCTCTCAACTCCCTTGTCTTCTATTCCCCCAAACTCCTCAAAACCCTAAATCAGCGATCAAACCCCAAATCTAACCCAAATGGGTGAAAAACCAACCTGATTGCATACCAAAACCCTAAATCACAACCATTTTTGGATCAACCACCTCCCAAATTGGTGAAAACCCAAACTGGTGAAAACCGAAAACCCCAAATCGGTGAAAACCCAAAACAATTGATTCTAGTCGTTGCTTTCTCTCGCTGTCTTCATCTCTCTCCGCTACTCATACTACACAGACTCTATGTTGGAACTCTCCGTTGCTCTGATTGATTCCAGGTACATGCTGAAACTATCTACTTCTCTCCCTCGCTCTCTCCTTCTACTTCTCTCTCCACTGCTTTTTTCTCTCTCTCCATTGCCACTCTCCTCTGCCTCTGTTTCTCTTCCAAACACTCACTTCACATATGTCCATCATGTGTTCGATCAAATGCTACAGAGGTGTTCCATACGCAGAGCACTCACCGTGCATTGTGCACACACTTGATGCACAGAAAGCACACACTATTTATCATAGAACACACATATATGAGAACTTAGTCGAAGCTTTAAAAAAAAGGAAGAAAGAAGGCAAAAATGGTGAAACATATGATTCAAAAGAACTTGAACAATGTTCACTTTATTAAAACAGAGAAATGAAAGTTTGAGTTGGTAAATCATTCAAGCCTTTAATTCAAAGATGGAGTCCCATACTCGCAGCCACTGCCATAGTCCATCAAATAATATATTTCAAATCGTTTCTTTTAGTTCTTTGATTTATTGTTTTGTATTGAATTTATTGCTTGATATCTATTCGTACTAACCTAAAAGTAGGGGTATTTTTTTCTTTTGCTTAATGGCTTGATTCATGGGCTGTTTTTGCCCTATAGTTTGTGTTCATTTTTTGCTTGATCACCCGAAATGGGTTGAATTCTTGGCTGATTAATTATTTTGAGTATTATATATGTGGTTGAGAATTATGGTTTTTGTAAATGACGGTTTATTGCTATTGCTCAAAAGTTGCTCAATTGTTAATTGTTATTGCTCAAAAGTAATAGATAATGTTCCATGTTATTGCAGATTTTTTTTCTTGTTACAACAAAGTATAATGACCAAGAAGTATAGGCCAAAAGTTGATACCAGTGAAAAAATGAAGAGGAAGGAGAGTTGTAACGAGGGAGGTCCCTCGAAGAAGAAGAAATGTAATCATCCTCCCTCCGTTGATCCGTCCTCAATAGTTAATCCCACCTCCACCAATCCAATTGATCCCATTGTTGATCCCACCTCCACCAATCCAGTTGATCTCTCATTCAATACATCAAGTTCATCCAACCCCAATCCCAATCCAGCAAGTTCATCCAACCCCAATCCAACAAGTTCACCGACCCTTCCTTCATAATGATACACTTTCTTGTCCATTCAATAATTCTAAGCACATACCTAAGTTGGAAGATGTTTATACAGAAATCAAGGGTATACCTAATAATTTTAGTGAGAGTGTTATTGATCCATCATTTTTTCAGCAACACCTAACTCCTAAATATAGGATTTTAAACCTTATAGTGGGGTACAATATTCGTCCAATTGCACATAATGCTGATTTTGGACTTGATCGAGCTTATCTCCTGTATGCCATTGGAACGGGTATGAGTATAGATCTACCTTGTTTGATAATTGATGAAATTATTTCAGCACATGGTACGAATGATAGTCGGAAATGTCTCTCATTTTCAATTTTGATTTCAAAGATTATGGAGGATTGTGGAGTTGTGATTCACTCAAGTGATGCTTATTCTACTCCATGAATCTAATTAATTGTGGGACAATAAAAAAGAGTTTGGGACAAGGGAAGAATAAGAAAACTCAGCCACAACAGAGTTTGGGGAAAGAGAAGAATAAGAAAACTCAGCCACAAGTTGAAATCCAGAATGAAGCTGCACCTGAGGATAATATTGCAGCCCAAGCTGTCTCAAATTCTTCCACAAGTGGTCTTCCTTCATTGGATGAACGATTGTCTATATATGCATCTGTGATGATACGAATGGGAAGAATGATGGAGGAATTTGGAAATACTCAAAATGCATTAAAGGAGTCTCTCAAGGTGATTGATAGTAGGTTGGATAAAATAGATAGTAGGTGGGATAGAGTTGAGTATTTTTTTATGAAAAGCAAAGAAATACCTAGGAAGTGAGAATTATATGTAATTGTAGTTTTTGGTTGTTGATACAATAGTTGAAGTAGTAGTAGTGAAATGTGATGAAACAAATATATGCATATGGATTTCCATCTCTCTCTCTCTCAGTTTTTGTGCATTATTCACTAAAGACATTTCTTATTATTCAGTGAAAGGTGGTGATAATATTATCTATTTTTCACTTTGTGATGATGAGGAAATATCCTACAATGTACAAGGAATTAATGTGATTGTGCTGTATTGTTTCCTTTGTTGTATATAATACCCGTGTTATTATTTTTAACCCTTTTGTTTTGGGGATTATGGTGGATTTGAGGAGTCGTGAGAGAGACAAAGAACGGTCCAGTTTTTAAAGGATCATGTAAAGAATTCAATTTTAAACGCCAAGGTTGATCTTCTCAGTACAATTTATTTCTGGTGCTTGGTGTTGTCACCATTGTGTCTAGCAATGAGACTGAAACAAGGAACAAATTGTCATTAATGTTCTTGTTTGGAATTATGTAATATATTTTTTAGTCAGGTATGTTAAGGGCTTTACGGGTTGTGCTTGGCATTTGCTGAGTCTTTTGGAACAAATTCAGTTTTTGTTGAGCAGATTACAGTTTACTTTGGATCATGTTGATAGAGAAGCTGATTTTCCAGTTTACTGAATTTTCAAGCTGATTATACAGTTTCAGGCTGAGTATACAGTTTACTTTGGATCATGGATTATACAGTTTATTGAATTTTCTGTAAGTAGCCAGCTTCCAGTGCTGTCAGGTAGAGGCTGCAGGATCAAAGAGGTCTTCGTTTGCGCACTAAGATTGCTATGGTATTTGATGATAAAGGTTGAATAGGTGTTTGCTGGGGTGTTGTATGCAGTGAACTGGAGTTGGTATCCTGTTGCTGATGAGCTATTCTGTTGGGCTTAGTATCCTGGAGCTGCTGAGTTACTGAACTAGTGTTGCTGATTGCTGGGCTAGTCTTGGAGCTGTTGAGCTGCTTCTGTAGAGCCTCTGATGCTGCAAAGCTGTGGTGTGGGTTGATTCTGAGCTGTCAATATCCTGCTGGATTTGGAGGGTGGAAGCTAAAAAGTTACTGCTTGGCGTATTTTCAGCTGGTTCAGGAAAATGTACCAATTTTATCTGATTTTTGTCTCATAATTTGCAACAGAAAATCCGTTACAAAAACAGAAAATCTATTTTTGTCGTTTTGTTTTCTGTAAACAGTTACTTTTTTATTTTGGTAAAAACAGTGTCTGTAGTAATATGTTCCTCAAAAGTGGTAATCCTCTCTAAAAAATGATAATATTACTCAAAAAAGTGATAATTTTGCTTCAAATAATGGGTAATCTTATAGAAAAAGGTGGTATTCTTATCAAATACAAGTGATAATGTTACACACAAAAATGTTGTAATCTTAACCACCCCAAAAAGTGGTAATGTTAATAAAAAAAGTGGTAATATTAACAAAAACAGTGGTAATGTTAACCAAAAAAGTGGTACTCTCAACAAAAAATCCATGATAATGTTAACCAAAACAATATTAACCAAAAAAGTGGTAGTGCTAACCTAATCAATGGTAATGTTAACCGAAATTATGGTACTCTTAACCAAAAAAGTAGTACTCTTAACAAAAAAATAGTGGTACACCTAACCTAATAAATGATAATGTTAAACAAAATAGTGGTAATGTAAACCAAAAAAGTTGTAATCTTAACTTAAACAGCGGTAATGTTAATCAAAAAAGTGATACTCTTAACCAAAAAAATGGTAATGTTAACCAAAAAAATGGTACTTTTAACTAGTGGTAATGTTAACCAAAAAAGTGGTACTCTTAACTAAAAAAATGATAATATTAACAAAAAAAGTGGTACTCTTAATCAAAAAAGTGGTAATGTTAAGCAAAAAAATGGTACTCTTAACCAGTGGTAATGTTAACTAAAAAAGTGGTAATATTAAAAAAAAAAGTGGTACTCTTAACCAAAAAAATGGTACTCTTAACCAAAAAAATAGTAATATTAACAAAAAAAAATGGTACTCTTAATAAAAATGATAATGTTAACCAAAACAATGGTAATTTTTCCCTCAAAAGTGGTAATCTTACCTCAAATAATTGGTAATCTTACCAAATAAAAGTGATAATGTTACAACCAAAAAGTTGTGGGAATGCACAATAAAACATATTTCGTTCGGCATTGGTGCATGAAAAATCATGGCTATGGCTTAGATTGTTATAATAACTCATAATAGTAGAAATTAACAAGCAATACTCACCAAAGCAACAAAAAAGCGAAGAGGGAAATATGTTTTAACAAGCAATACTCAACTCATAATATGTTTTTCCTGCCCTCTTCTTCGTCCAAAAAAGCGAAAAAAAAAAAACTTGGAATGGAGAATGTAAATTAAACCTTTTCATTCAAAGTTGCAAAAAAATTAAAATTTCTTCAACCCATCTTGCTCCATGATCTTGGTGCCCACTGTGATAGCATAAATTGATGGTTAGATGACAATGGTGGAAAAACAAAATTTGTGGGATAAAATTTGTAATTTTTGTAATTACCTCCATTGAAACTAGTGTTGATGTACTGTGATTGAATGGTAGAATCAAAGCTTGACAGCCCATCCTAAAATAACAAGGAATGAGTACATATGAAAAAAAAAATATAAACATCCAAAGAGTATTATATGAACCTATAGTTGAGGATACCCTCGTTGACAAAGGGAATGCAACGATCATCCTCTTTCAATGATGGCATATATTGTTGCGATCCACCATGCTGTGAAAAAGACATGTGGGGTGGTTGGTCTGATCCACTATGTTGTGAAAAAGGAATGTCCTGTGGTGGCTGTGATCCAACTGGTTGTGAAAAGGGCATATCCTCGAATGGATCATTGGATTGAGACGTCAAGAGTGGACATTTTCTAACAGTATGGCCAGTGCCCTTGCATTTACTACATCTTCGCGGGTTGATTGGAATATTCTTTTGTGCACGACTATGATTACCTTTGGTTTTCACAATCTTTGGATC
The DNA here is from genome assembly GCA_963454935.2 of Ilex paraguariensis. Lineage (NCBI taxonomy): Eukaryota > Viridiplantae > Streptophyta > Magnoliopsida > Aquifoliales > Aquifoliaceae > Ilex > Ilex paraguariensis. The sequence goes on along the minus strand of CAUOFW020000126.1, from coordinate 42,867 downwards.
ATTCACACCGAATTGTGTAGTCGTCACATTTGCATCGTGTTTGCCAAGTGACTCATGACGGGCTTTTAGAAGAGAAGTTCTTTGTTGCACCATACTCCTCAGGTCATTTGAGTCTGAGAGCGAATGTGAACCGTAATAACACATTTGGCTGCACATTGACATAAGTCCAGCATAACGCGTAGGAATTGACACATTCGGCTGCACGTTACCACATTCATGTGCACATTTATACCTAGATTTTGCTTTAATGGTCCACCTGTCCATCACAATGGTATGAGGAAACTCTTGTATGTGCTCATACTTCATGACCGCGATCATGTGAGAGCATGGAATCCCAAAAGACTCAAATTTCATGCAATTGCAATTAAACGCATCAATTTGAGGATAATATCGCACAATCCACCGTGATTTTGGTTTTGTGAATCGAGACAAATAGTAACTCTGATGACTTTCAATCTCGATCTTATCCACTACAAAAAATACAGCTTCTTCTCGTATCTTATCACGGACCTTGAAGAAAATCTTTCTGGTATATAGAGCAGCAGCATGCTCCTCTAAGCATCTCAGTGCAGTCTGCATCACTGGCCTCGAATGTTCCGACTCAAAGTCATCATTGGCCTCACACTCCCTGATCCTTGCCAAGCCCTTGTCATAATGCCTAACAAACTTGAATAATCGTTGGCTTGTTTTTAGAAAGCGTTTCAGGTAGGCATTCATACTCTCCGATCGTTGTGTGCTTTTTAAGCCGACAAAAAATTTTCCTCGCAAGTACGCTTCGGCCCATTTGAATCGCTTTGCATAAACTTCCGCTATCCAATTGTTTGTCTCCAGTCCAAATGATTCGACCATTGATTTCCACTTATTTTCAAATTCTTCCGGAGTGCATCGAGCACACATGCACCTCTTAAATGCATTGACAAAATTTTCAGCATTTATATTTGTGAAGGCATTTCTTGACAAATGCCATCTACATAAGCGATGCGTCGCTTGAGGAAATACTCTTTCAATTGCATCAACTATTGCTTTATCTCCATCCGTAATAACAGATACAGGTATCTTGTTTTTCATTGCATGAAGAAAGGTATTCAATACCCACACATATGTATCAATCGTCTCGTCTGAAAGTAATGCGCACCCAAAGATAGTTGTAGTGTTATGGTGGTTGACACCGGAAAATATCACAAACGGCTTCTTATAGGCATTCGTTCGATATGTAGTATCAAACGTCACCACCTCACCAAAGCACTTGTAATCTAGTCGAGATGTCGAATCAGCCCAAAACAAGCAATTCAACGAATTGTCATCGGCGACAGAATACTTGAAATAGAATTGTGGGTCCAACTCTTCCTTTGCGCTCAAGTAGGCTAATGCGCCCTCTGCATCACCGTCTCTCAACTCTTCTCTATGGTAGGATGTCATGTCATTGTAGAGATCCTTTGTGGTAAACCCAACATTTTGATATCCTCCAGATTGTTGCAACATGAAATCCCTAATATGACTTGTACGCATACCAACATTGCGCAATGATATAGCTTGTGCTCTGTCGGGGCTCTTGACACGCCTGTGTGATCGGAGAAATGGAACACCACATTGTGAAACCAATTCATGGTTGTGGTCCATTACAAACTCTTTTACAACCCATTTTTGTGTCTTCCTATCAAACTTCACTCGAAATGTTGCCTTGCATCCAAGTCGTGTTAACCCTCGAGGTTCCCTTGATCGCTCTACGCGTTCTGCATTCTTTGCTGACCGATACCCTTCTCTGGAACAAACCCACCGTCTTGAAATTGGCATGTTATTCTTGTCATGCTTTAGGTCATCCTTACGAACACTAAAACTCGCATATCTACCATATGTGTTATAAAATTGTCCGGCATCTTCATGTGATATAAATGTCATTGCAAGGACTTCTGTAGATGTTAAATCTTCCCTCATTGCAATGTCTTCAATTGATGTTAACTCGTCCTTGCTTGCAATGGCTTCATTGGATGCTAACTCATCCTTGCTTTTCTGATGGAAGTCCATGTGCTGATATTCATCATTTTCAAAATCATGCAATATGTCATCTGCTATATCACTATTTAAGTCTATAAGAACCTGCTTTCCTTTTTCCATTTGTTTCGATTATACCTAAGCAAAAAAAATTAACAATCTCATGTTGAAGAAATGACTACTATTTTTGCCTATCAAAATAAGAAGATAAGAGTTGTGGACATAACACAACTAATAACAAACATCTATGGAGAAAAGATCATTAAATACTTACCTTGTTTGATTTGAATCTTTCAATACCTTGCATTCCACTTAATTGCATGGATGATCAAGAAAAGATCGTTAAATATGTTGGATTGAAGTTAGATGGGTGATGAAATAATGGAGGTTTTAAGAGTGATGAAGAAACGCATGCTATAATTGGTGATTGACTTCAGTTTGTTATTGTGTGAAGAAAATCATAGTAGTTGGAACAGTGGTTTTACATTTACTTCACAATTAAATGCCATTTATTACACAAAAATTATATTACCTACTTAAAAACAATTTTTTTTTACAACTATTATGTCCAAATTAGAACATCTTGGGCGGATTGCAAATTTTGTCTGATGTTCAAAGATTCGCAGTATATTATAATCATTGTATTCTTATGTTCATAACATGTTAATTTAAAAATTGTCATACATAACTTTTTAATTTATTATGGATTTTTGTATACAAAATGGACTTTAATAAAGTTTAAAAGTTAGATGAATAAAAATTTAGTATTCTATTTAATATAACTAAATTTTAGTTGGATATAATATAATCTAAAATTAGTCTTGATTTGATATTAAATTAAATAGAAATTTAGTTTTAATTTAAATAAATATTATTTCAATATTTCGAAATTAAATCTCATTTTGTATACTTATAGTCCATTAATTTAAAAAGCAATTTAGTGAATGTGTTGAAGCTAAATGTCCATTAATTGGATGATGTATGTTTTGGGGGTGGGGAATCACATTCAACTTATCCTATATGTTTTACTATATTCAACTTCCCACTTTTTGACTTCACAGAATTAAAAAATTAAAGTTCATTCAACATTTTCTCCATTATCGTTCTTTAAAAGTGGGAGTAATAAGTTTAGCACATATTTGGGGTAAGATTATCACTCTTTTGGTTAATATTACAATTATTAAGGTAACAAAGTCACTAATTTTTGGTTAATATTACAACTTGGGGTATGTTTACCCCTTATTTGGTAAAGATAGAAGAACACATAATTGAATGTTAATTTGATTACAAAACATATTTTTTTTACATCTCATAATTGAATGTTAATTTGATTAAATTAAATCTCATTTTGTATACTTTTCATAGTCATACGAAATATAAGTGTCGATAGATTTAACTTCTAATGTGTTTTATTATATTCATGAGATCGAATATTAACTTATTGTTATGTTTATTTTTTTGGGAAAATTTACCAGATCTAGTGAGTAAGGTTACCACTTTTAGGGTAAGTGTACCACATTTTGGTTAATATTTATTTGCAATTTATGGGGATAATTTTACTACTTTTGTGTAAAATTACAATTTTTTTTAAAAAGATTACCACTATTTTGAAAAATGATAACATAAATTGGGGTTAGGTTTAGCAAATTTTGTGGGTAAGATTACTATTTTTTGGTTAATATTACAATTATTAAAGTGTAAGGTCACCAATTTTTAGATAATATTAGGTACATTTACCACTTTATTATTTTTGGTCAGGTATGTTTAAAATTTATTTATTTTTATTTGTTTTATGGTAGGATTTTATAGATATTTTTGTAGTTAAATATGTTACGAATTTTTTTTTACTAGTAACACTTTTTTTATTAAACGATTTATTCAAAAAGTTTTAAATAATTGTTTCAAATTTTTATTTTTTCGGAGGCTTCCCCAACACGCTATACACGTCCCCCAAAAACCAACTCTTCACTTCACTTCACTTCTCTCTCTTCTCAGACCCCTCCCTTCCCTTGCCCAACTCCATGCCTGAGACTCTCTCTCTCTCTCTCTCCGTCTCTCTATCTTTCTCTTTCTCTATCTCGCAGCACACACGAATCGACAGCAACCTTCCACCCTTCTCTCTCCGAAACTCTCCTCTGCTTCCTTTTTTTTTTTTTATCTTGTTTCTGAGGTACTTTTTTACAGTTTCTTTTTAATTTATGTTGTTTAATCTACTTTTCATTGTTTAATCATATCCTGATCTGGGTTATTCTCACTGCTTATGCCATAGATTTGATATAGTATGCGTTTTTGGATTATTTTTGTTTTTGGCTTTTCGGTTATTGATTATGTTTCTTTTAAAACTAATGTTTGTTTATTATTTCTCTATTTTGATTCTTATAATCATATTTATTGGGTTAGATATATTTTTTTTACTGTAGACAGTTTCTTGAGCCTAATCATCTCGTAGATGAACACATTCTGTTCGAGCAAATTATTGTTAATTTTTTATGTTAATTGTTCGAGCAAATTATACTATACATTTTTTTTAAACAAAAAAGTGGTAATCTTAAACAAACAAGTGGTGATGTATCCAAAAAAAAAATGGTACAAGAGGGCAAAAAGTGGTACTCTTACAAAAAAAATGGTAATGTTAACCAAAAAAGTGATACTCTTAACAAAAAAATGATAATGTCGCATGGTTTTACTTCAAAGTCGCTCTTTTTGGTATGTGTGTATATTTTCAATATGGTAAATTTTTGTTATGATTTGTCGGTAATTAATTTGTTCATTCATATTATTATTATTTTTTTTGGTTTTTTGCAGCTTTAGACATATAGAGGAGCTAATATTGCAGTTTTACACAAGTAGGTATATTGCAACTTCGCATTAACATCTACTTACACTAACATCATTTACATGTACTTACACTAACCCATTAATGTAGCACTCACGCAGTCCACACAACATTGTTCTACCACTAACAAAGAACAATGGAGAGAACACACCAAACCTTGTTCTACCAATAACACAAATTTATCTTTTCTTCTCATTGTATGAAACAACCACCGGTATATACAGTATAAATTGAAACTATTAGACTGATTTACACTGACACATATTAGATGCAATCAATCAGATTTGTAAGTCCATTCATCTCCACCAAGCAATGAGCTTTCATTGAAGCCTTTATCTTTTATCCTACTTGCCCCTCATATTTTTTTCCCTCTCCATGTACATTAGTCATTGGTTTTTTTTTTCCAATAACATACATTGTTGTTAGTAGGTTTACAAAACAATACATTGATTTTTTTTGCATGTATGCAAAGTATGTGTTTGTAGTTTAGTGGTTAAACACAGTAGAGTTCAATAACACACAATTATAATAGCACGTCTTAGGGTGATATTAGCTTTTTCTTTTTTCTTTTATAAATTGTATTAATGTTTTTTGCTCACTAGTTACATTTGTCATGAGACTTCTAACATTTTATAAACCCACAACATTTGGCAGGTCATCAAGTTTGTACACAATCAGTTGAACTATTAAAATGTAAGTATCGCTGCATCGTAATTTTTTTTAAAAATTCATTTATATTTTATTGTGTTAACATCTGTAACTGCATGTTACAGGGCGAAGAAGAGCGTAGGAAAAGCACAAGAAAAGCCAGAGCTTATAAAACGCCAAAAAACTAAAAAGGTTACTGACAATCTTAAACTTTCAACTATTTCAATTTTTTTTTCACTAACTTAAACTTGTAAAACATTTTTTAGGATGTTCTTCGAACTCGATGCTCGCCTTCATTATTGGCTAAAACAATTGAAGAATTTAGTGATAGTCAAAAGGAAGGTGTTAAGGAAATGGGATTGGGGGGTTTATTAAGTCTGAAAATCCATTGGTTCAAAAGGGGTTTATGTAAATGGATATTGAGCAGATTTGACCCCGATACACATAGTCTGAACGTGTACAACCAATCTTACATTTTTACTCCAGTGGATGTTAAGTGGATCTTGGGGTTACATTATGGAGGGGCTAAATTACAGACGACTGGATCCCCAGAATTAATCTAGGATCTTAAAAAATCAATTTTTGATGGTAATAATGAGTTGTTGTTGCATGACATAAGGTCTAGGCTTGAGAAATTAAAAGAAGATTCTGACGAATTTCGGCGTTTGTTTGTTCTATTTGCTGTGGGGAGATTTCTGTGCCCCACAATGAAGGCTACAGTCAATGCCTCCCTCCTCCACATGCTTTTGGACGTCTCATCTTTAGGGGGTGGGAATTGGGCAAAATTTGTGTTTGACTCCATCATTGAGGGGGTACAACATTACAAGTCCAGACAATAAGTTTATGTCAATGGTTGCATTTTGTCCTCATGGTAACATATTTATATTTGGTTAATGTTGGTTACCAAAGTCTTTTATGCACTTTTATTTGTATTAATCGTATGTTGTGTGTCATAAATTTTCTACCTTGAGTGTGCGACACCAATAGGGGAGACTATGGTCCCATTGGTGTCTCGACCAACCCCACGCATTGGATCATGGGGTGATGAAGATATAAGAAATCGCCTACTTTTACTGAATAAGTTAGGAGGTTTCAAAAATGACAAAGGTAAATCAGTGTTATTGCCGCACAACAATATAATTTTTTGTAAGTTTATTTATGAAATGGAACTATCTGTTACTTATCACATACGATATTTGGCATGCTTGAATTAGATTAAAGTCGCATTTGCTGAGTTGCGCTCTGATCCACCAGAAGTCAATGAAGCCAGCAGAGGTCCAACGCACTTTTGTCAACAAGTGTATTATTCAGCAACTACCCTTAACAATTGTATTTCCAATGGTGTTTTTTCAGTTAAACAAACATTTGCCATTTGCTTAGGAAATTGAAGCAAGGCTTACGAGATTAGAGGTGGATCAGGTCTCCATCAAGCAAGCCATGCGGGAGGAGTCGGAGAAAGTGTATAAGGAGCTTAACGCAATGAAGAATTTTATACAAGAGATTTCCGACCGATTGGAAAAATTTTGTGAAAAGTCGAAAGAAAAAGTCCTCTTAGGTGATAGTGGAGAGGCGAGTGTACCGAGAGTTTCCTCCATTTACTGTTTCGGGAATTATCTATTGTTTTATACACTTTTAATTTTAATTTTAAAATTTTGTACGCATAATATTGGCAGGACAAAGATGATGTTTACTCTTATCCTCCTACTCCTCAAGGTGGGTACCCTCACATTGCAGCACTTCAAGATTTCCACAAGCAAAATTTGTGGGTGTATATACTAAACACAAAGTTGCCTCCAACGTAAGTGAATTGCAAATTTTTCAAAACAAGTATATATGTCATAATTTGTACATGACACATGTGAATTATGATGTGATTTTAATAAGCAGGGAGGAGTTGGTGTGGTTCGATGAAAACCACTATTTTCTCAAGCGAGCAAATTTGCAATCCTTGGGTGAAAAAGAATGGGTGCGCGATTCTATAAGTACATTTTCTCTCATGCCCTTGTTGTCTTCAATTATTATGCGGGATTTAAAGCATTCACTAAATGACACTTCTTGTTCACTTAACAGGTAATAAGTGCACTGCCTTTGATTATGTCGGATGATGAAAAGCTCGACAACATCACAAAAAAGGAGCGATGGTACTTGCCGACATGGTTCTCGGTAAAGTATTCTAACTCATCTGTTTTGTGCACTGCTTGTACAGACAAAGCATCTACATTTGCTTATGATTTCTATGTTATGATTGTTTTTTGTAGCAACAAGCTGTTGGTATGGAGTTGTCAAAGAATGGTCTCTTGGGTGATAAATTTAGATCCAACTATGGCCATTTGATTCGCGACATTAATAATTGTGATAAGGTTTGACGTTGCTACTTATATTATATTTGTTATCCTTATTAATAAATGGATGTTTATGATGTCTCAATGATCATTGTTTTGTATGTTTTATACTGTAGATATATGTACCAATGAATGATGGGGACATTCATTGGTACTTAATGGTATTAGATGTACATAATAAGGAGGTCATTATTCTTGACACATTGCGTGATGGCCGCACGAAACATAAACGATTTACACAGGCTTCAAAAACGGTAAAGTTTATGTACTCCATTTAATTTTTTGTGAAAGGTGTAATCCCAATATTTATCACGTAATTTGTACTCGTGCACAGGTGAATGTACTACATCGTCTAATTGCTGCGTTATCGGAAGAGGTCACCCAAATCAACATATGGCCTATCACTAGACCAAGATGGGTGCCGATACAAAGCAATGGTTACGATTGTGGAATGTATATCATCGAGATGATGTGGGCGCCACATTTGGGTCAAAAATTCCCCATAAAAGTATATAGTACACAGAACATTGTAGTACCTCATATAGTGTTGTTTTAGAACCGTTATAGAATGTGGTTTTCTAATATGTCAATGCACATATTTTCTTTTTCTTGTAGGAACCTAGTATTGAAACGCGAATGGAGTTGGCTATCAATCTTGTAACACACCTTGCCAACAAAAATAGGGACAAGACAATGTTTATAGCATCACTATTAGGATGATATTGGGGGTGTGCCTTCTAGTCCGTGTTATCTTATTATCAATTTTTTTGGTCAGTCTAATGTATGCCAGTGATTATTGCAGATGGATTTACACTTATTCCTTCACGAACAAACTTGTCCCTGTTAGATTTGGGTGGCTTACACTGATCAGACTCTCACCATTGAGCAGCGTCTCTCCCTCCCTACCTCTCCCTCACATGTTTTCTTCCACTTTTGTGATTATTGTGTGTTTCCATCTTGCAGTGGACGGTGGAGGAGAGTTTGCTAGAAATAATGTTGTTAATACTTGTGTATCTTGAAGGATTAAAGGCAAATATGGCTATGTTTTGTTTGTTATTCTTGAATTCTTTGATTCTTGTGAGCGGTGATGCTCTTTGTTTCTTGTAATTTTTTGATTCATATCTCTTCCCAAAAATTTGCAAGCTCTTCTTCTCCACTTTTGCATTTTCAATAAAATTTGACAAAAATATTTACTTCTTGGAGTAATGTTACGATTTGTGGGTATTGCCTTTTTGAGTTGGGGTAAGGATATCATTTTTTTTGGGTAAGACTACCACTTTTCAAGGTTCGCTATCAATTTTTTTTTTTTGGAGTGATGTTACCAGATTTTTGGTAGTGCAGAATGGTAGGGAAATTGAAATAGAGTTGGGGTAAGTACACAATTTTTTTTTTTTGGCTGAGAATTTCATTTTATTTTTTAGCTACAATTGCTTGCCCTTCTTTGTCAACACTTTCTGAAGGTGGATGGAAAATATTTTTTAATCGATGGAAAATAGGGTAAGGGATTGTGTAATAATTCTCGCATCGTACTTTATTGAAATAGCACTGGTCAATAAAACATTGGTACACCATTTAGCCATGAAATCTAACAACTTGTTATTACTATGTGAACATATTAATGTGAATGAAGTCATATTATGGAAACAAAAATAAAAGAACAATCTATCATAAAACACATTACACCCCTGCAACAAGTATATCTCACCCATAGCAAACTTTCACCTCTTTATGTTATATATAATAGGCCCTATCATGTTATACCGCTTGTATAACTACTTGTCAAAGTCTTTGGGTTCCATTACAAGGGGAATGGTTGGTAAGAATGATGGGTAAGAATGGTTTGTTGGCAACTGTAGCCTTATATAAGGAATGACTCCACATTATTCATGTTTCTGTTCATCTTCTCATCCTTCTCATCAATGTACTTCTATGTTCTAACCTCGACTCTTTTGCTTTGATCTTTTCCTAAAAATGATAAGACAAAGGATGACAAAACGCCAAGGATCCATAAAAAAAAATGGCCTACACAAGAAAAGAAACAGTATCTACATATTTTCGCACATCAAAATAGTGGAAATCACCAAAATCACCCAACCTCGGTCAACAAAACACAGGCAAACAAAAAAAAAATAATTCGACAAAATACAACCACCACCCCATGGCTAGCAAAACAGAGGCAAAAAAAATTGATTCACCAAAACAAGACAATTGATTTAACATAAGATTGGCAAAAAATAATTGATTCCAATGTAGCTATTTCTGTTTGTACAAAAAAATTAGTATGTGCCACTAAATCAAGGCCATAAACACTTTTGTATACCAAAAGAAAAAAAATATGTCACACATATCATCTCCGATTTTTACCACAATTCTTTTGTTGGTATTGTTGTGCCTTGCTTATGATCTTGTTTCTTGATTCGTTGTATATGTGAGTAATAACTTTGAATGCTAAATCCTTTCGCATTGTATTGGATTCATCCTAAAAACAATAACCAATAACCATAGTTAAATTGACAAATGGTACATATAAATTTAATTTAGTACTATTAAATATTAAATAAGGAGAATAGCTATCATACCGTAATTTTGAATTAGTGATCCAAAAATTGAGCATGCATCTCCTTTATGACAAATATTCCACAGTCATAGCTATTTGCTTGCCTAGGAGCCCAATCCACTCCATATATGTGCCAGTTCGTCAATGTTGGCGTATAATTAGGTATGACAAGTTGAATGACTTGATCTAATTGGTTAATCACATTTGCAACAGCAGAATAACGGATATTGTTCGGATATAATGGTAGAGAATCAAATAATAAAACTTTTTCCTTCACTACATCCACCACACATAAATACCAATGGGTGTTATTGTCGTTCATGGGTATTTATATCTACATAATGAAATACAAGATATTAATTATTGTGTAAATGAGCAATTATAAACAAAAAAAAAATGGGACATCTAGTACCTTATCACAGTCCTTGAAATCTGAAACGAAGAACCTTCGACAATCAAGCAATCTGATTGTTATTTCTTGTTCGTTTCCTTGCCTTACTCTTCCAAGTGCTTTTTGCTTGGTATTGAATGTAAAATATGAGTACACATTTAACCCACATTGTACATATTCAAGATTAAAAAAGTCAAATAAACAACATTAACACAGTCAAATAAAACACATTACCGCAAACCATGTGGGTAGATACCACCTTAACCTTTTTGTAAAAGGATTAAACTTCACATCATCCGGAATAATACAAGATGCCAAATCTATTATCTTCAATTGAAAATGTACAAAATCAATACTTGGTCAATGAGTGGAAAACACAATAAATAAATAAAGATGTCCATTTTTAACTCACAATGTCTAACAACCATTTTCTTGGTTGTAGAGATTCAATAAATGAATATCTGTTGCCCAAACATGTCTCAAATCTCACCAATGTCTCACTGTTTCATGAAAAAAAATGGACTAATTGGTGATGCTCCCACAATATATAAGAATAACAGGTGAGAATTGGTATATAGTTTAAATACCTCATGTCAAGTGTGTTGTCAAATATGTAATCCAAGACACACATTTTATCATAATCACTAAGTTCATAAACATGTGGATAATCCCCATCTGACGGGGTCCACAAACTGGTGGAATCTGAAATCTGATTATTAAATATAATGAAGAGTATTATTAAATGTGGCACAATTGTTTAAATAAAGTCAATACAGATATTTGTTTAAACAACCATTTAATGTGGAGTACGAAATTAAATTTGTTTAAACAACCATTAAATGTGGAGTACGAAATTAAACCTCGTGAACGGTGATATTTGAGGGAATGTGAAATGTTGTTATTTCTTCTACACCTTTTTGTTTTTTCACTTCGGCCTTCTCATCATCCTTTGTTATTTTTTCAACCATATATACATCAACACTAGCCTCATACTTATTTACAACTTCCTCCATCTTCTCCTCTTCATCTTTATTTGCATTCACCTCCTCTTCATCCTTATTTCTAGCTTTGTCATCTTCTACATTGTTTCCATCTTCCTCCATCTCCACCTCTTCATCCTTATTTCCAGTTGCCTCCATCTGGTCATTTTCATCCTTATTTGCTTTGATCTTATCTTCTTCATTATTTCCAGCTACCTCCAACTGTTCTTCTTCATCCTTATTTGCATTCACCTCATCTTTATCACCCATCTTTACAGCTTCCTCCATCTCCTAGTCAAACAAGGTTCCATTATTGTCCAACTGTGATAACACACATAGAGTAGTATTATAATACATTATGGATTAATCTTGTAATCAAGTAAAACCACAATTAGGTTTGACGTGTTATACCGCCGCTATATCTGTCGTTTGCTTCTTCAAGATAGTATTTTTATACTTCTTCAAATAAAGTTGCTGCTTACACAAACAAGATTAGAGATTTGGAATATATATTTTTATTACTAAAAATATGGATTTTATAATGACTATCATACCTTGAAAATATCATACGGTGATTTCAAGTATTTACTTGGCTTCCGCTTAGAGTTTCTTCTCAGCACCTTTGCACTATACTTTTGTTGCAGATTTGGGCTGTAATTTTTTTGGGTGCATGAGTGTGAAGCCGGTTGAAGGTGAGATGTGTTTACAATGGCATTTGAATGTTGCCGCGGTGTATGTTTCATAGACTTTATATCCGATGTTTGCACCACTTGATTTGGAATCCACGTTTGATTATCATACTTGGATTCATTTAAGGTTTCTTCATGGATTGCTTCATTGTCTATATCTTTATTCTCTCCATCACATTTATTCATGGTTTGCTTCATGGATTCCAATGCATCAACGACTTTCTCCATCATGGTAACCATGGAATCTACTTTGCTAGATAGGTCATTCTTGATTTTGGCCATTGTTTTTTCGAGGGATGAAAATCTTTCTTCCCATGACTGAAAAAAATAATATCAAATCATCATGTACACATACTTAGAAATAGAAATACTCACAACCACTTATATAAACCAACATCATTACACATACTTTGGATAGGCCACCACCTGCCTCCCTTATGTTAGGATCCTCCTTAATTTTGCATGGAACTTGTGGTTGCACAATTACTGGAACATGTGGCTGTTCATTGAGGGGGCTACTCCTACAACTGGAACCTACAACATACATAAATAACTCTCAATCATAACTCTAACACTCTAATAATCAAATTGAAATTAAAATTAATACACATCACTTGTAAACAAATAATAATAACAATAGATACCTCTTTCATATTTGTCAACTTCTTAAAGATAACCACACCATTTTTTATTTTCAAGTCATCACACGCTCCAATGCGGGGAATGGATTGACATTTAATTGGCACAAGGGAAAGCCCTGTGGTTGTCAGGTGCTATAGATAAAAAATCTATAACAAGCAACTACTCTCGATTAGAATAAATTACAACAACTAACTACTCTCAACGTAATTTGAAACAAAAACAACAATACTAAGTAGAAGATCTTTTAGGTAATCAATACATTACCTTGAAAACTAGTAGACAACCACTAATATTGTTTTGTCCATATGTCTTATATTTTTTCACCCCCTCAATCAGGACATCAAACACCAACTTGGCCCAGTTCTTCGCTCCCAAAGAACCAACCTCCACCACAGAATGGAGGAATGAGCTACTAATTGAGGTCTTTGTTGTAGGACACAATAGACATCGAAGTACAAATAAGACAAAGATACGCCGAAAGTCTTCTAAATCCACCTTCATTTCACCCAATTTGTTATTCAAATAGTTCACTGGAATATCCTTCATTCCAGTGAACATGGAATTACAGATTCCATTTATTCTTTCATAGGGGCCACTCGTCTCCACATCTATCCCCCCATATCTCAACCCCAATATAGATTCTACATCCTCAGGAGAGAACTTTAAGGATTTTTCATGAATATTCAACAAACATAAATTAGGGTCAAAGTACTCAACCACCCACTCACACAAATCTCTCCTCAATATTTTGCATTTGATGCTTAACAAACCTCCGAAACCAATCTCTTCAACCCCATTTTTTTGTTCATCGCTAAACTTCTCGATTGCTTTCACCATTAGTCCCGGGGAACATCTGGTTCTCAACTGTACCATCAAACATTTGTCATTATACAACACACAAAATAAACACATGTTACACAAATAATTTAGTATTATGATTTACCTTTTTCTTTGGTGTAGATTCATTTTTGCACAACTCCTTTTCCTTTTTTGATGCCTTTGTCATCTCTATATATTTTTCTTTCTCACAATCTTCCATATTCTTCCATTGTAGTCCAAGTTGTTTCATGAACTGAATGAGTGAGGGGAATGGTTATACATACACATATGCAACATATCCCTTACACAGTGGAGAATTACATAATATCCCTTACCCCATGGCCGAGTTTTTTATTTTCCTTTCTGTTCATTGTCTTCAAACAATCTTTGCTACAATGGACAAATAACATCATCAATGGCATACAAATAAGATCAATAAAACTGGTTTAGTATTTAGATTATACAAATCTCTCACTAATAAAAAAAATCATGAGCTTGTTGACCGATTAGATTCGCTCTTCTTCCCCCTGAATATAAAATCCACAATTAACCATAAAAAGAGTTTCATTTTTTTGTGCTAAACAATAGAACTTATAGACTATGATTAAACAGAACTTACATTATAAATGAGTTGGGATTACAAATAATAGAGAAGAGGAGGAGGTTGCACCACTGTAGAAGACTTGAATGAGGAACCAAAGCAGAGAAGAAATACGAAGCAGACGAACGAGGAACCGAAGCAAAAGAGAAGAAAGACGATGAACCCAAGCAGAAGAGAAGAAAGAGGATGAACCTACTAAGCTACTAAGCTTCTCGAAGAAGGAACAAAAATGGATTTAGGCGGGAACTGGGTTAGTATCGTGTCAAAATTTCATTCATCCATTTGTCCATATATTATTGGCCTAATGCCAATTTTTTTTTAAAAAAAGGTGGATTTGATAAATTGAATTTTTTTTAAATAGTTTTAGATGTTAATTTGATTAATTGATCGAAGAACCAACAAAAATGGATTTAGGCGGGAATTGGGTTACTGTGGTGTCAAAATTTCATTCATCCATTTATTGGCCTAATGCCAATTTTTTTTTAAAAAAAATTGATTTCATAAATTAAATTTTTTTAAATAGTTTTAGATGTTAATTTGATTAATTGATGGTTAATTGGACGAATTTGATTAATTGACATTTATTTCAGATGTTAATTTGTTGAATTAAGTGTTAATTGGATAGATATGAATGTTAATCTAATTTGAAGAGTTGAATGGTGGATGGAAGTTAATTTGATAAATTAAATATAAATGAGATGAAATTGAATGTTAATTTAATAAAGTGAATTTTTGTTGGATGTTAATTGAATAAATTAAATGTTAATTGAATGATTATGGATATAAATTAGATGTATTTAATATTAATTAAGTTGAATTTTAATGTTAATGAATGGAATGTTTTAATGTAATATTAATTTGTTTTGTTAATTAAGTATATTAATTTTGATTGCTACTCTTGATTGCAATAGTGTACTTGATCCCAGATCACTTGATCTTGATCACTACCCGATCGCTAATTGCACTTGAACAGATTGATCGCTGCCGTGATCGCACTTGATCCCAATCTTGATGGCTATCTTGATCCCAATCTTAATCTCATCCCAATCTTGATCGCTACCTTGATTCCAATCTTGATCTCAATTTTGATTGCTACCTTGATCCCAGTCTTGATCCGAATCTTGATCGCTATCTTGATCGTTACCCAACTCTCGATCGATCGTGATTCGCAATTTTGATCTTGATCGCTATCTTGATCCCAATCTTGATTGTTACCCAGCTCTCGATCGATCGTGATTCGCAATTTTGATCGCTAAAAGCTCTTGATCGATCCAAAAGCGTGGTAATATTGAAAAAGAAAGTGATAATATTAATCAAAAAAATTGTAATGTTAACAGTGGTACTATAATCTTAATTAGTATTGTTAACCAAAAAAATGGTAATATTAACCAAAAAAATAATACTCATAATAAAAAAAGTGTAATTTTAACCAAAAAACAAAAAAAAATATTGCTAATTTTAATCATTACAATTGTAATTTAACAAAGAAAGTGGTACCTTAATAAAAAAAATATAATCTTACCTGAAAGATTGGTAATGTTAACCAAAAAATATAATGTTAACCAACATTGGCAATATTATCAAAAAAGTGATACTATTAACCAAAAGAATGGTAATCTTAACAAAAACAGTGGCAATATTATCCAAACAGTCATACTCTTAACCAAAATAGTGGTAATGTTAACCAAAAAAATGGTACTCATAATCAAAACAGTGGTAATATTAACAAAAAAGTAGTACTATTAACCAAAACAGTGGTACTCTTAACCAAAATAGTGGTAATGTTTACCAAAACATGATACTCTTAACCAAAATAATGGTATTGTTATCCAAAACATGATACTCTTAACCAAAATAATGGTATTGTTAACCAAAAAAATAGTAATATTAACCAAAAAAATGGTACTCATAATCAAAATAGTGGTAATATTAACCAAACAAGTGGTATTATTAACTAAAAAAAGTTGTAATGTTAACAAAAAAAGTTGTAATCTTAACCAAAAAAGTGGTACTCTTAATCAAAACAATGATAATGTTCACCAAACAAGTGGTACTCTTAACGAAAACAGTGGTACTGTTAACCAAATGAGTGATAATCTTAACAAAAACAGTGGCAATATTATCCAAAACAGTAGTACTCTTAACCAAAATAGTAGTAAAGTTAACTAGAAAAGTGGTACTCATAATTAAAATAGTAGTAATATTAACCAAAAAAGTGGTACTATTAACCAAAATGGTGGTACTCTTAACCAAAATAGTGGTAATACTTACCTAAAAAGTGATATTCTTAACTAAAAAATGGTAATATTATCCAAAACATGATACTCTTAACCAAAACAGTGGTAAGATTAACTAAAAAAATGATAATATTTTTCAAAACTGTGATACTCTTAACGAAAATAGTGGTACTGTTAACCAAAATAGTGGTAATCTTAACAAAAATAGTGGCAATATTATCCAAGTGGTACTCTTAACCAAAATAGTGGTAATTTTAACCAAAATAGTGGTACTCTTAACCAAAATAGTGGTACTCTTAACCAAACAGTGGTATTGTTAAACAAAAAAAATGGTAATATTAACCAAAAAAGTGGTACTCATAATCAAAATAGTGGTAATATTAACCAAAAAAAAATGGTACTATTAACTAAAAAAAGTTGTAATGGTAACCAAAAAAGGTGTAATATTAACCAAAAAAGTGATACTATTAACCAAAACAGTGGTAATGTTCACAAAAAAGTGGTATTTTTAACAAAAACAGTGGTATTGTAACAAAAAGAGTGGCAATCTTAATGAAAACAATGGTAATATTATCCAAAAAAGTGGTACTCTTAACCAAAATAGTGGTAATGCTTACCAAAATAGTGGTAACGCTTACCAAAAAAGTGGTACTCTTAACCAAAACAGTGATATTGTTAACCAAAAAATGGTACTCATAATCGGTGGTAATATTAACCAAAAAAAGTGGTATTAATGTTAACAAAAAAAGTGGTACTCTTAACCAAAATTATGGTACTATTAACCAAAAGAATGGTAATCTTAACCAAAACAGTTCTAACAAAAAAAGTTGTACTCTTAACAAAAAAAAATGTAATCTTTACCAAAAAAGTGAATGTTAATCAAAAATGTGTATTTATTTCTTTTTAAATATAAGGTTACTATAATTTCAACCTTAGTTTTAAACTAATAAATGATGATGATTTAAAATCTCATAAAGGATTCATAGGGAAAAAAAAAATTTTGTAACACCATCTTCTTCTTTATCCTTCTTCTTCATCGTGTGAGGTTTTTTTTTTTTTATGAATTTACTATAATCTCAATTTTAGTTTTAATAAATGATGATGATGATTTTATAATCTCATAGGAATAAAAATAATTCTGCAACTCCATGTTTTTCACGCTAAATAAATTATATCAGACATATCATATTTGTTACACCTTTGGTGTTAAATTAAAATAGGTAAAAAAAAATTGGGCTATTGAAACTAATTACATAGTTCAAGGTATAATATGAAAAATATGATGAATAAATTGAAAAAATGTGATACTTTTGGGATATAAGTGAAATTTATTGGATAAACTAAAATCTTTATCGCTTGACAAGCTAAATTTATTGGATAATTCTGCAACTTCATCTTCTTTCTTCTTCTTCTTCGTCTGATTTTTTTTTTTAAATAAATTTACTATAATCTCAATCTTAGTTTTAATAAATGACGATGATTTTATAATCTCATAGGATAAAAACAGTTCTCTCCATTGATCTTTCTCCTTCTTCTTCCTGTTGAGCAGTTTTTTTTTTTTTTTAATGAAAAGACCATCTTTTTTTTTTTTTAATGAAAATACCTTTTTTTAAGGGTAAGTGGGTAGCCGGTAAAAAGTAACAGGCTTGATCAACGGTGAAAGTTTTTTATCAGTTGTAAACCGTTCATTCTCTTTTTTCGGTACCATACCGAAAAGCTGGTTTCGGTACTGTAGTCGGACCCCAAACTCAGATCACAAGCACGAAATGCTGTTGGCCATGGGCATATAAAAAAATCTTTCCTCCTTCCGTTGACTGAAGAAGCAAGAAATACTATAACCCAGCATTAGTGTTTCCCAAGGTTTCGGAAACAAACAGTAGATAAATTTTTATATGATTTGATTTAAATATGACATGAAGCCGATATACTAGGGCCCATGATTAGTGTCCTTAGGACCAGAGCCTTTTATTGCGCCTGCACCCTGTGATATCAATACAATTCTTAGAATCAGTCAAGGTGCTGTGGGTGAAAATATTAATGATTAGGTATAGATAGCACAAAACTAGTTTTTATATGGGAGTGGTATAGGCATGGGACAGGTCTTTATATTCCATATTTGGAATATAAAAAAATAAATCACATCAACATCTTCCAATGCATTGACTTTTTAAAGTTTCAAACCAAAGAGAAAGAAGTGTCCAGTTTCGTTTCATATATGTAGTTGAGTGCAGTCAATTTTTTGTTAATTTATTATTTTTTTGTTGTATAGTATTTAGATATGTACTGATTATTCTCTCGAATTTAAATATTAGTCACCGTAGCTTGAGTGAAAAGAACAAGAGTGGAGGACCCTTAATTACTTTATAAATCAAATCATATAAAAATCACTCACATTGCATCATATTTTTAAGTATTAATTACCCATAATTACTTTAAAATATATCAAGTTGTTGGGTCATCTACACTTTACAGCAGGGGCGGATTTGCAGCGGAGGCAGCTGCCTCCACTGGAATTTGAAAAAATATTGGGGTGTAATTAAAATTTTTTTAAATTTTAGAATTTGTTAAAGATTGCCTCCACTTAAAATTTTTTAAACTTAAAGGTAATACTGTATATTTTCAAACATGTGAGTTCCTTTAAACAATAGCAAGAGTAACAAGTTATTTTATCAAGGCGCTTAGTGGTACCTCGCTATTTTCGACTTTAATTATTATTGTCATAATCTATTGGAAAGATTGCTTAAAAGAATGAGAGCTTATGAGATTCTTTCAAAATTGACTTGTCGGAATTGAACGGTTTCTTTAATTTTGATCATTATTATATGTTTTAATTTTTAGGCTAGTGATTAGGATTTTCAAATAATTGGATTTTTATATTTGAAATTTATGTGTTATAAATTATTTTTTGGACTAACTCATTTCGATTGATTAGGCTTGAGTAAATTGATTGTAATGAATTAAGTTACTCCTATATATAAGATTGATTTAGTTAAATTTTTTTTGA
Source organism: Ilex paraguariensis (assembly GCA_963454935.2). Taxonomy (NCBI): domain Eukaryota; kingdom Viridiplantae; phylum Streptophyta; class Magnoliopsida; order Aquifoliales; family Aquifoliaceae; genus Ilex; species Ilex paraguariensis. Next base: position 23,129 of record CAUOFW020000126.1, on the reverse strand, counting down.
CCCTAGATTGATTTAATTGACTTGTGGTAGATTTGATTTTTCTAAATTATTTATGTTAAAAATTGTTCAATTTTTTAAAACTATTTTGATGTATTCTTCATCAATAATGTATACTAAGTTGTGTCTGACTAAAGAGATTAATTTTTTAATCAACTATTGATAAAAAGTTTTTGTCAAATTCTATAGATGATAACTTTATAATTTTTTTTGTTGATTTTTTTGTATTTTTCTTGTGCCTTTAATTGACTTTTTTTTTAATGAAATAATGCTTCGGTGAAAAATAGTGTCAACATTTGGAGTTAAATATTTATATGTTTAAGGTAGCTTTTTACTAAAAAAGTTATCCGACTCCGCCCTTGCTTTGTATTAAAAACTAAACTCAAATTTAAATTTAAATAAAAACGTTTTAAAAATTCTATTCAATCTTTAGCTCAAACATGTATTAAAAGAAGAGAAACCATTTTATTGACTCAAATTGAAGAGATACTAAACTTTTACTCAAATCATTTTGAGTCAAAAACAAAAGCCTTTTTCATCACTGTCAATAAGGCGTTTCTGTGGTGGCGGTGGTGATATGGGCCTTTTCGTTGTGGTGGTGGTGATTGTTGGTGCGTGTTACTAAGTTGGCGGTGATGCAGTGCCAGTGATGTTGTGGAAGAGAGGGTCATGTACAAAGATGGTTGATAATAGATTTGGTCTACGTGGTGGTTTTCAGTGGTGGTGGAGGAGACAGAGGATGGAGTTGTGGTTTTTGTCTCTCTATCTCTCTCTTTTTTTGTATGTTGGTGGTGTTTGGATACATTGGGTGGCAGATGCACTATTGCAATAGGGGGTTCACGACGGTTGAGTTAGTGGTGGGTCTGATAGGGTTTGGAGGTGTTGGGTGGTGGATCCCTTATTGTGTTCAGGTTTAGGCGGTGATGTAGGTGGTGGAACCATAAATTTAATATAGGATAATTGGATTAGGTAGTTATTAAGGTTTAAAAAAAATTGATTACTTGTATAAATTGACATTAATGAATAGATGGTAAAAAGGGAATGCGTGGAGTTATCCGTTAGCTATAGAACTTTGGAAGGAGTGATTTGCTTGTAGCTGACGGTTACTTGTAAAATTGACCGTGAGTGTAAAGTGGACCGTTGGATGTAAAATTTTGGAAGGAATAGTTTGGGTGGAGTTGACCGCTGGAAGTAAAATTTTGGCAGGATTAGTTTGGGTGGAGTTGACCGGTGGATGGAAAATTTTGGGAAGACGGACAAAAACTCATAATTAATTGCTACTTTTTATCATTATATAATGAGTTTGGCCACATAATTGAGGCCCTTCTTTTTATCAGATCCGGCCATTTTAGTGGTTAGCGTTTGGGCCGGCCCTGATTAGTAGACCCCACTTCTTATTTTATTGTACTTTCTTATGAACAATCATGGTGTATGTACACTAACTTACACAGTTACCAAAAATTATTAAAAACATATGGAACCCACCTTGTCGTTTTCACCTTTCTTTTCTTGCTTTTTCCTTCGTCTTTTCCTTCCTTTCTCGACCAACGGAACCAATAATTGCAATAATTGTACTTGGTTTAGTCCACAGTCGAGGACTTTCTCCACACTTCGCTACAGGTTTGGTGAGAGGTAATTCAAACAAATTTTTTTTTTTAGTTTTATGTCTAATTCTCAACACTTTTAAAGCCCGATCTTAACATTTTTAAAGTTAAAAAAGTCTCTAAGATCAATCATTTATAACAATTGGCGGGACTTTAGGCGATTCAGCGACCCTCAAATCGATACGTGTGAAATTGTAGTTGTTATGGAACTCAAAAAACGTCTAAGAAGAGCCAAATATATAAGTTGACACCAATATTTAATGTGACTTGACTACTCATTTATGACGATGTGAATAACAAAAACAATTCCATTAATGAGCCCTTGCAGTCATGATAACTAGAAATTAATGGCTGGTATGCTGAGAATACCTTCTCAGTGCCCCCTGGGATACTGTTCTCCCGAGCATTGAACACTTAGTAGTGGGTGTCAGACGTCGATCATAGACACTTGAGTGTTCAGGAATAATCATAAGTGCTCGACGTGTCTTCGAACGCTTGTCCTATCATTATAACATTAAATATGTGAAGATCTGGATGGAGAATACTCAGATCTTTGTGGGTAATGGTATCAGGCATTGAATATTTAGATGAGACTTGAAGTCTTCGCACTCATTGCTATTCCAGGTATAAATACTCTTTAAAAAAATGAATAACGATACGTAACATTGAACCACGATACATGATACATTGTGCTCAAATCTCCAATTTTATACTGACTTAAGTTTCGGAGAGGATAAGCCGGGTGTTCACCCGACCCCTTTTTCTGACCCTATGATTGTTGCAGGTTCGCCAATGTAGAAGTCACTATCTCAAACTGTTGCATGAATTCTCCCGTGTAACAATACTCTTAATAAAGGAGTTTTTTAAAAAAATTATACTATTATCTTATTTTTACATTTATTAATTATTTCACACGTACGTTACACGTGAATCATTTTAAATATAAAATAAATAGGTCACTTTCCTCAAAATCTACAATTTTAATAAACACTGATGATTAATCAACAAGCTGAAGATTTTCTAAGAGTAGATTCCAACTTGTTAGCAAGCTTAAGACTTTCTGCAGTTAACGCTTCAATCTGAAAGTGAAAGACCAATAAGATAAGATCAAATAATTTATGAAAGCATTAAAAAAGAATAACCATCTTTTGTAAGTCAATATCTAAGCTCTTATTTGTGCCGTCTGTACATGGATCTTCATTCACTTGGAAAATGCCTCTCTTGGTTACCTGTTTTGACATTATCATGACTTTATTTTTATAAGTGAAAGATAGACCGGTCTACTGGTGTTAGAGATAAAATAATTAAATACCTTGGCCTTCGGTTCTTATACACTTTGACAAAGATAATGGAATTTTTTGCAAAGCTTGTTTCACTCATAATTTAACTATAACTGTATTGCACAAGATCTGGTTCTTTTTCACTTTCAATAAGATATATCTCCTCAACCACAGGTACTCTCTTGTAGTTAAAATAGTAAATCAAAGTAAATAGAGGAAAATAAGAGAGAGGTAAGTTTGGATTTAAAAAGTTATTTGATATTAGGGAGTTTGTAGGTTGTATTTGGTATATGTATAAAAAAAGTGGAAGAAATAAAATGTGAAAAGGTTTATTAGAGATCTGAAACGAACTATAAAAATTTAACAATTTCTGATGATATTTGGGTGATAATATTTTATCTCTATAAAATAGAACTGAAAATCATGTAAACAGTTATAAAATTGCCAAAAGATAAAACATCGATATAACTAATGACTAATACCATTTAGACAAAGTAGTAATTTTATTTCGTAAAGTACTTATGTAGATTCATAGCTTGTTCACATATAAAATTGTACTCATATACAACTATAGGATGATCTGGACATAACTTCAGGTTTGTTTATGAGAACTTACCGTTGGAGCCAAAGATTTGAAGTTTTTTCTTGTTTTAATGGACTCAACAATTGCCATTAAATCAGGTTTTTATTACCATTGAATAGGAGTGATGGAGGGTTGGCAACCATCATAATAGAATCAGAATACATCGCACTATCATTACTCTCTACAAGGAAATTTGGCACTGTCATTAGTATCCACAACCATGCAATGACAGAATATTTGGGCAACATACTTTATAGACTTCTTTGTTAATTCTAGCCAGTAACTCATCACTTTTCGTTGAACTCGTTTAAGGCTTTAATAGATTCGTTTTAACTTATACTATAGAAAACTAATTTTGTCTAATTCATAAAATGACAAATATTCAGCCCCCACTATTTTCACATTTCCTCTTTATGCTTATCTTTTAAATTTAATAAAAGAAGGCTTACCGTCTTAAAATTGTTGGAATTTGATCTGAATATAATTAGAAATAAACATCAAATAAACATGAAATTGAGAAGAATTATCACACTTACCTCGAACATCATTCAAATGAAAATTATAGTAGATTTCATACCGCAAATACAATACTTAGCTTGAGTTGAGGTGCGGATTATGTCGTAAGATGGTTTGCTCCTCTATGGATAATATGTCCGGTGTAGTAGATCACAACACGCCGTCTCCAGGATACAACAGCCCAGCTACTTACTGTAACTTCTTTAAGCCTACACAACTTTGAGAAGTAGAAACTTCACACACACACCTTTCTTTATCCTGAGAATATAACATAAAAACACCACAAAAAGAGAAAAAGAGGACATATATATAGATGTATGAAATATATAACTCATTGCCCAAAATAATTCACCCATTAACTTATTATCATAAAACTCAATTATTTTGGTCTTTGTAATTTATTGACCAAATTCAATATAATTTTCAACATAATAATTCTCACAATGAATATAACATATGTAACTTATGGACTACTAAAATTGACCTTTATAATTCTCATTATATAGATACTAATGGTTAAACTAGTTACTCATATGACTTATAAAGATATAAATAAATTTGTATAATCAAGTTAAAGAAGATACAAAGTGAAAGTATTGCAATATAAATTAGATAAATAATAAAGGCTACTTTATTTTTATTAAAATATTCCATATATATATATATATATATAAGAGAGAGAGGGGGGAGAGAGAGAGAGACACACACACACACACAAAAACACACTCATAGTGACGGAGAGAGGTGGCTACCACTGTTTAAAGCAGAGAAAAATAAGGATATTACAAATCAGGATATTCAGAACAATTTTTTTCTATTTTACTATTTTTTCTATTGAGCATGTTACTATTTTTTTTTTACCATGTTACTACTTTTTTTCATGTTATTATTATATATTATCTCATATTTATCATAAATTATTTATATTGTGGATAAAGATAAAAAGATACATATATCGATTTTTTGACACCCGAGATAATATTGTATCAGTGAAGTTATCGATGTGTATCAATATTAGGGTAACATGACCATTTAAAAGTTTTGCAAAGAAAGAGATTTACATGATAAATTAAATGTTAGTTTGTTATTTAAATATAGAGGAATATAGTGGTAATCTACGTATTTAAATATAAAAAAACATGTTAATCTTTATATTTTTTTTAAGGTAAAATAGTAAATCAAAAGTTTTTCATGTAAAGTATTTTTATTAGCAATATAGATATAGATATATTACTATTTTTTTGTGTTTGAATGTTATTATTTTTTATTTTGACTATTACTATTTTATATCATATATGTGTGTGTGTGTGTGGGAGGGAGAGAGAGAGAGAGAAACAAAGATAAAGTAGTCATAGTCTATATATAGATACTAATAATTTCCTGTGCCTGAAGGCACTGTGTTACTTGTAAAAAATGAACAAAATGAACAAAAATTATCTAAAACAACAACATATATACAAATACATCAGGGGAAAAAAATATCAATAGAACCAAATCAAATTTACAATATTTAAGTAATAAAATCAATAAATTTTTTTTGTATTTATCACCATTACCATAATCCAATTCAATAACAAAACATAATTATAAACTCAATTCACCAATGTAATAAATATCTCAAACAAAAAATTGTCCAAAAATGCAACCATCTACATAATAAAAATAAGTTCACAAATGATGTGAAAGGAATAAGTTTTACTATTTGAGATTCCACCAGCTTCCAAAAGAATGAATACAACCTATATTCATAAAAAATAATATATTTAGATGTTTTTTCATTCTATAAAAACATACAATTTTTTTTTCAATTCATCCACAATCAAATAATAAAAAGATTGAGAAAACATAGTTACCTGAAAAGTATTGCTTCATAAGTTCTGATGTTCATTGTTCCTCTGTTGAGCCTCCCAGTCTTCTAATGCTTGTAAATAGATTAAGTCATTTTCGATGTTCTCTAACAGATCTTTCAATTCTATCATATCTAGGAAGCCATTCTCGAACTACGTATGAATGAAGTCAATCGGCCACAAAGATAGAAGCGTGTTAACAACAGCGTACAACTTTTTTGTCTCAGTTCTCTAAATAATGATTCTTTCTTTTTATATGGTCTATGACATCTGATTGTGGATCCATTTTCTCTATCTCAAATTGTATCCAAAGTGGATAGATCTTGCGCTCCGCTTCCGCCAATAATTGTATAAATAGTACCACACAGGTTGGTTGGTCGTGATTAAAAAAAATTTCCTTTGCAGAATCCCAGGTGGTGGGAAGGGTCTCTGCTATTTTTTGCATAATATAATCTTCACTTATGTTTTTTCCTACATTTTGCAGCATACGACCTAATCTAATTTTTTCAAACCCAAACTCTGAGATTGGGGTTCCATTTTCAAAAGAATCATTTTCAAACTTATCTATTATGCTTGCTACTGCCAAACGCATACTATGACGTACATAGATGGGACGACGTTCCATATTATCTGTACATAATATAAAAATTACAAATTAAATTGATAAAAATAAAATTAATAACAGTTAACCAATAATACAACAATAAAATATTTTTTTACTATCACATGTGATCTAATATTGTAAGAATAAGAACAACAACACACCAATAACAATAAGAGAAATAGAATAATTAAAATGATAACCTTATTATTCATTGTTGCAATATTATTCTTGATAATTATAAACATGCAACAATTAAACCAAGAAGATAGACAACAAATATAAATCCATGCATATGAATTAAATTCAAAGAATATTAAAATAGTGTGACTTATTCATAAACATTAATTGAATGGTTTAGACTTGCAGCTTTTGATTGAAAGTAATATTAAACAATGTAATTAATGATTCAATCTTCCAGTAGTTCATTGAATTGTCTCTTCATTGAACTTTTTCTTCATCACTTTTTTGAATGTTCTTGTGTCAATACATAGGCGAAACCTCAAGTTGGGAGAATGGACAACAACCTAGTTTTACAAGAAAAAAAGAAAAAAACAAATCTTAGTGAAATATATATAATTTATAAAAAAATACAGTACGCTGCAACAGTGTAAGGATGAGTTACCTTATTACGATAACCCCATCGGTGAAGTCACGTTGTATTTAATCTTTTCATCTCTTTAGCCAATTCACACCAATCCTACAGATATTGAATGATGATAATATAAAATTAACATGGTTATTTTAATTATGTGTATTCAATATGAAAAAATTTGTAACTAAATGGTACCTTTTGTAAATAATTGAATAGGAAGTCTTATAACAAAACTTCAGGGAAAACGATGTTTGATGAGCAATTCGACGCATATTCAGGAAGAAGAACACTTATACGATTAGAAGATGTACATCTGGATAGTGCCACATACAGGTGTCCATGGCTAAACACTGGTATGCGCAAATCAACCCCAATGAATTTGACAGATTGCCCTTGAGATTTATTGATTGTCATAGCATATGTTAAGCGCACAGGAAATTGACATCTTGTCATTTGAAAAGATAATTCCGAAGATGATGGTGTAAGTGATATTCTTGGAATGAAGACTAAATTGCCTGATAATGGTCCATTCAGAATCTGAACTTCAATTACACGCGAGGCACATCTGACAACCATTAATCGCGTGCCATTACAAAGCCCATCTTTTGGCGCCAAATTCCGCAACAACATTATTGGCAACCCACTTTTAACTCCAACTTAAACGGCGGTAGTCTTGAAAGATTTAGAGAGTTTAGATACTCATTTGGAAAACGGTTCGTGATAGTATGATCAAGTTCCTCATGTTCAGAAATTTTGTCTGCAGCTAAATATTTAATAGTCTCACCAAGGAATATATTCAATCTGCCGCATTTATAGAACTAACATCATCATTACGAGCAGAAAGAATTGTACGTTCAGTTTGATAATCCGGGGTCACTGTACCAACCACATCTAAACGTGGGTGAATTATGAATATCAATTCTTCTAGATTATGACATTTGTGTATTGTTGATGGAAGTTCTATAATTTCTTCTGATTGGTCCCAACCTAAAATTAAAATTGGGAAGTTAAATGAGCGAAGAGGAATAAATACTAATGAAAAGCAATATTTTATAATATTATTGACGAATAAATTATTACCTCCATTAAAAAGTTTGCAAATGCAGCATTTCTAAAATCCATGTGAGTTAAAATGCATGTTTTGACCTAGAGTCAAAACATGTATATCCCTCCACAAAAATGATCGTCTCAACGATACACCCACAAATTGCTCGCGGACTCTTCTTGGTATAACTGGTAAGATTTGTCGAAAGTCTCTACCAAGCACAACAGTAATACCCCCAAATGGCTTTTTATTATCACGAATATCTTGAAGTATGCAATCCACTGCCTCAACACAATGTATTTTGTTTTTCTGAACAATTCTGCATGCATCGATTGTTTGGTAAAGCCACAAATCGAATTCTCAAGCACATTTAAGATACAAAATGTTGAATGTGTCGTGCAGCCTCCCATTAATAATAAAGACACAATTCCAGAAGAAGCAACAGTAACAACAATAGGTCCAAGGCTATGCAATTTCGTTGCAACTGTATTGTACAAAAATATCTTTCCTGTCCCGGCACCCCCACTCAAGAAGAAAGTAGTTCCTATATTTTGAAACACTGATGAAGTGATTTTAGCACAAGCAATGTGTTGTGCATCATTAAGGCGATCAACATTACTTTGTGCATCTGACTGTTGCGCTTCATTATGGAGTTTTTGATGCTCAAACAATAGTCTATTACCAACTATTGCATTCCAATTTTCAATCGGTTTGCGACATTGGTGGGAAGTCAATTAAGCTCTTGCCTGACTCGTGGAGCAATTGATTCAGCAAATATAAACCATAATCTTCGATTTGATCCTGAGTTGGATTTGAAATACCAAACATTGTACGAATCTTGGGTTTAAGATCATCACATATATGCACTGAAAACTGGTTCCATGATGCAAGTGGATATAGCGGAGAGCATTTAGTTAGAATAATACCGAACAATCTCCTCAACTGGTGTCCCGTTTTCATAATTGAAGCCTCTTGTAGACATTGTATCCATTCGACATCATCTTCTAGAAGACCTCTTGCAACAAATGTAGATTTGAAAGAATCATACATAACGTTGTTTACTGTGCACAGGTTATCAAATGATGTTGGTTTTTTGACAACTATTAGTAGCAAACACAGAAAAAAATGCTCACCTGAATTTGGGCTAGCAAAGTACATCCTGCCAATTGCGTACCCCCTTTGTTTAGGCGTCCATATTGTGGTTTTCTTGTTCCAAACAATTTTTTCTAGAAATTCTTGATAGGTTAATGCACGTGCAGATTTATTTGAAGCACAACATTTAAAGAAACTAGTCAGAGTTGTATCACGTTGTGCACCTCTTGAAATGATTAATTGAAGCGGTTCGTCCGAATTTAAAATAACACGATGCATCCCTGGTAAATGAAGTTCCAAACGTATAATCGATGGAATCTCTTCATGTAAAGGATTACCAAATATTTGCCAAGTAGCCTCTGGAGATCCAATATACCTTGCATCAAGATATTGTTGAATTTCATTTCCTCCTCCCAACACCATAGTGGTGCGATCATGACCTTTATAAATGTACTTAGAGATGTATTTCACATATCTTATTCCCGCACAAACTTCCACATTAATATGACAGTTGAACATTCTTGAAAGATAAGGATTGTATGGCACGACATCCCTATTATCAACTTCTTGGCCCCTAACAGTATAAACATGACCATTATCACGACGACGATAAACAGGATATCCATCATCGTCCATACTTGTTGATTCTACAAATGTCCGAGGGTACCTCTTAGTACATACACCATTTTCCATACATGATACATGTGGATTTCGAACACCACATGGTCCATGTACCATACAACTATTGATTGTATAAAAAAGAATAGGATCTTTGTCTGGATTAGGAAATTCAACACACACTGCCTTGTCTACCTGAGAACATGTTTGAATTTTGTCTGGACCATGAAGGAACAGAAGTGCATGCATGTGTGGTAGCCTTCGTTTTTGAAATTCGATCGTGAAAACATGTGCTACCTTTTTACCAAAAATATTTTTCGTCTCTATCATCTTCATCAAAAACCTCCTCTTTAACTCAAAAACATGGGCAACTAAATCTGGACGATTAACAAGTTGTTGATGTTCTAACAGAGCTGAAGAAATTTCAGATCAATTAGGATTTGCAGTCATCATGAGAAAAATATATGGGTGTTGGTTGTAATGTGTGATAGCCATCAAATCTTGATAGATTTCAAATATATGTCTTGCACTGGTAGTGAATAAAGATGACAAAATTATTCGTTGACCAATTTGATCGGGTCTCGGTTCATCTACACAAACATCAGTAAGTCCCTGGTAAAGTTCAGCACAGAGCTTTGCTTGATTAAACTTATAATATGTCAATCGATTCTGTTCAGTAGAGGTCCAAGCATCTACTACGAACTCCTGAAATAATTTTTCCCCTTTCAAAATTGTTGAATACTCAGTATCACGTTGAAACATGTGATAACTATAAAATTGCAATTGAGTCAATCGATTAGTTGAAGGTCCACCATGAAATTCGTCCCACTGTCTCAATTCAGGTTCCCATCCAAGCTCACCATAAGGAAACAGTAACACATAATGTAGAGGTAAATATGCTGGGTGACATTCATTAATTTGCATCAACCCATTATTCTCTCTCATATGTATAACAATATCTCTCATTCCACTTGATTCAGTTCCATCGCCCGGTAATATTATCGCAATTTCATCTATTGTTGGGAGATTATATCGACGTCAATCTGTGGAAGAATTGTAACGAAGATAAGCAAGTAAATTTTGAGTTGCCACGTCTGATTGATTTAAAATCACATAAGCCTGCTGATATTTTTTTGAAAAGGGATTTACATGTAACAAACAGTCTTGAATAATTTTCAAACATCCCGTTGCAAGTGAGGATTCCTACGACTGTGAACGTCTAAAGCTGAAGTAGGGTCATAAATGTATAGTTAGGAGTACACCGCATCTTGACCTGGTTGTGGCAGAAGTGATCCGATTCGATGTCATAATTCTCTATGGATAGTGAATGATGTAGGACCCCTTCTGGTGACCAATCTCGAATCCAAGGTAGCACCAAGACTTGTAAAAGCATTTGCTGCATTATACTCGTGGGTATGCTGATGAAACAATTTTGATTGTTCATCATTGCCATCATACAATGCCTTAAGTGCTGAAGGAGGTGTATTAAGTGGTGGTATCCTAATTTTTTCTTGCAAACAACATGTTCCAAACAGAGGGTGTTCTGTACTGGAATTTGATAATTGTTCAGTCTTCCAATGTAAAGCTGAACAATGAGGACATGGTACATTCATAATTCCAAGTGAATGGCGACCTTCTACTCCGTGTGTTTGAGGATCAAACTCAACACTACATAAATTAAATTAAAATTTATAATCTAAAAAACTTGTGGTTATAGTGATGCCTTCAATCAAGCTCATAAATAATAACATTAAGAAAGTAGTAATTTTATAACCACCTAGAGGGAGCTTGCATCGTGCTACATTCGTCTAAATTCGACAATTCTTGGAACATGGTCGTAACAGACGATGACCCCGTTTCATTTATTACAATTTGTTCTACTGTTTGCATAGGCTTTCCATGGAACAAATGAAGGTGGTTCCATTTGCGCCATGGTGTCTTCGTCGAGATTGCCTTCGCCTAAATTTTTTGTAGGCATTTCTCGAAGCATAGTGACCACATATGATGACCTTGTGAAATTTATTTCCACAGTTTGCTCTGGTACAACCTCAAGAATTTTCGTAGGCATGGATGGGGATTGAACAAAAGATCTTTTGATTGTCGATCTTTCTAGTTGAGGTAGATGACGGCGGCTCGGTGCCAACATAGGAATAATCCAGGTTGAATGCATGGACGTTCCAATCTCTCCCGTTCTCGATGTGCACGTTGTGCCAATTGACATTTTGATATATAATAATTATCGTTGGATACCTAAAACATAATTAAAAGAATCATCGTTGTGAACATAAGCAATTAGATATAAATTTCTTAACTATTGAATTCGACATTCATACCACTTGAGGTTCTGTATTTTCTTTTCCTTTGCTAGAAGAGCCTACTTTTTCTTTTCCTTTAGAGTTGGCAATCGCCATGGTAGTTGCCTTTCTTTTTTCCTTTCATTATAGTTAAAAAGAATAATGCAAATATCATTATATTTGAATTTGTTGTTACAATTTCAGATATGTGAAGGCGGTTAAGCTCATGTTCATCACAAATCACAACGCCTATGTTGTTTTTTCGAAGTAACCGGACCTAGAAATTCAAAAAAATGTAAAGCTAAATTGAGCGATATGAAATAAGAAGTAATAAATGAGTCATAAGAAAATCGACTTACTGCACGATCTAGGTCATTATCCATTTGTAAAAAGGTGGTTAAAAAAATTGTAATTAGTGAAAGATTATATATTATGAAAGGTTGTAAAAGAAATATATTAGAAAAAGATCTTATATGACCAAAAATAGTAATGTTGTTCATGGCACCAATAGACGGTGGTGTCGATTGCACCGAAGTGCCTTGAACAAAATTGCCTTCATAAAGATTATGTGGAGGATTTTCTTGAAGCATTGTCGGCAGAGATGATGACCCGAGACATTTGTTTGAATAGCTTGTTCTACTAAAAACTCAGGAATTTGTGCAGGCACAAGAATTTGTGCAACCATAGGAGTAGACTAACTTGGAAGACATTCCGATCTCTCACGCTCCCGACGTGCACGTTGTGCCATTTGATGTTTTGTTAAAACATTATTATCGATTACCTAAAAAGTTAAATAACAAAAAATATTGGTATAAATGAGTAAAATTTTCTTAACAATTACTTATTATTGCGATTATTCGACCAATAATACCATTTGGCATTCGGTTTTTTCACTTTCTTTCGCATAAGAGATTGCTTTTCCTTTTCGTGTATAGCTAGCATTCACCATTGCGTTCCACTTTTTTCTTTCCTTTAAAAAACAATAAACATGAGATCATAAAAATTTCAATCTATTTACATAGTTACAACTGCATTCAAAAATATTGCAAGGAAGAATAGTTTTCACTTTCTTTGGCACAAAATATGCAAGTTACCTTTTTTTTTTTTGCTGCATTATTTGGTTTTGAAATAGATACAACCCATTTGGGGTTTGTTATAGTTTTTGGTTTTAGTTTGGTTTATTATAGAGATTTTGATTTAAATTATTGATAAACTAAATAATGTTGTAATGTTTAAATTATTTATAAACTAAATAATGTTTAAATTATTTATGAACTTAATAATGCTTAAATTATTTATGAACTTAATAATGCTTAAATTATTTAGGAACTAAATAATGTTTAAATTATTTACGAACTAAATAATGTTTAAATTATTTAGGAACTTAATAATGTTTTAATTATTTATGAACTTAATAATTTTTAAATTATTTATGAACTTATTAATGTTTTAATTATTTATGAACTAACTAATGTTTAAATTATTTATGAACTTAATATTGTTTAAATTATTTATGAACTTAATATTGTTTAAATTATTTATGAACTTAATAATGTTTAAATTATTGACGAACTTAATAATGTTTAAATTATTTATGAACTTAATAATGTTTAAATTATTGACGAACTTAATAATGTTTAAATTATTTATGAACTTAATAATGTTTAAATTATTTATGAACTTAATAATGTTTAAATTATTTATGAACTAAATAATGTTTAAATTATTTATGAACTAAATAATGTTTAAATTAATTATGAACTTATTAATGTTTAAATTATTTATGAACTAATTAATGTTTAAATTATTTATGAACTAATTAATGTTAAAATTATTTATGAACTAAATAATGTTTAAATTATTTACGAACTAAATAAAGTTGTAGCAGTGCCCAGGAGTAAAAAACAGATACAAATGTGCAAATATACTCCTAATTTATTATGTCCACATACAAAAAGAACATTGACATTGGAAATTGAACTATTTAGTGATAGTAGATAAATTTCATAATAATCAAATCAACAACATAAACAAATCTTTAGTGATAGTAGATGAAACAATAGCAAAAATCATGAATATTAAACAAACTTGGATTATTATAATATTAAACAAATCGGGAATATTGTTCACCAAAATAAAGTGGCAGCGAGAGAGAGAATTGGTTGAATGGGTAATATGCAGAATAGTGCACAAAATGGGTGAGAAGAAAAACCTAGTGCTCCAAGGACATAATAGCTACCTGTTGGAAGTTTCCTCATCTCCCAACACCAGTTGTTCCCTGCCCCCTCTGCTTGAAACCCCAACAACATTATTGGAATCCCAATCCCAATCCCAAAACACAATGCATTCCCTCCCAAACTCTTTTCTCATTGATCACCATCAAGAAAGTAACCAACTAATATCTCTAACCCACCCACTTGTCTCCCAACCATACCTATTTTCAATAACTGGGTTCTTCCAACCCTGCTTTTCACCCACTCCCAACACCAACAACATCACCACATCAAACAAAGACACAAACACCAACTACCACGGCCCATCCCCATCACCATCCATCCTCTTCAAGTCTCTCCTCTCACATCAGGAACCAGCAATAGCCACTATTCCAAAACAGTGCAAGACAGAAGCCAACTTTTTCCATTTTCAACTATCTGAATCTGATGCTAAGTTGCGCGGGGCAGATAAGAATTAGCAAAGCACCAACTATAAGAATCCTTTATTTCTTGGGTGATCCTCCCCCAGTGACCATCAGAGACTAAAATGAAGGTATCTAGTGTCCACCTTTAAAGGGGTTCAGTTTGTATGCCTATTTGTGAAAACAAAAAAATCTGTAGGCAAATTCCCCAAATTAAGCACCCGATTGAAACAAAATGACATTATAATATGGGGATGACATTATTAACCTATTGCGCAACAGTCTCGAAATTGATAACTCAAACAAAAACATGGTGGGGTGGGGTTACAATGGTGGAGAATGGGTGAGAGAGAGGAGAGAAAAGAAATATAAATCCAAAACCAGAAATCGATAATTAACAACCATGAATTCACATTTATACTATCAACCCATTGAACAATTGAACTGAATCAAAAAGAGACATTGAACAGGCTAAAACGCTAAGCATTTGAAAAACATACACTGAACTCAGAAAAACACACACATAAAATGCAGAGAGAGAGTAATACCGTGATAAAGGCAAAGGGAGAGTGAGAGGCAAAAGTTATTGGGCTTTTCGGGTGCTTGCCTGCCTGAGAGTAAGACAGAGAGATTAAGGAAAAGAGGCGGGTGAGAGATAAGGGAGAGAGAGAGAGAGAGAGAGAAAAGAGATAAGGAAAGGAGAGAGATAAAGAAAGGGATCAGTAGTCAGCTTAGAAGAGTCCATCAGTAGTTGGGTGCTTAGCTGCTTGAGAGAGAGAGAGAGAGATTAGGAGATAGAGGCGTGATAACTTTGGGAGAGAGAGGCAGAAATGAGAGAGAGGCGTGAGAGAGAGTGTGAGAGAGTGAAACAGATGTGAGAGAGAGGCGTGAGAGAGAAATGCTTCTTCACGGGCGGAAAAACAAAGTTCGGGATTAATCGTAGAGTATTAAATCAAAATTTTTGAAATGATTTGAACCGTCTTTTACATTGAGATTATATTGTCTGTTGAATGTGTTTATGTTTTGTATCAAAACGATCTGGACCTCTCTTTGTCTCTTGAATTCAAATTTCGTTCTACTTTATTATATAGATAGATAGATAGATGTGATATAGAAATAATTTTAATGCTAATAAAACTCCTAAAATTTTGAAGTTGTTAACTTTTAAATTTGTTTTAATTGAATATAATTATTGAGATTATTTTAGACAATGTAGATCAAAATTGATTTATTCTCAAATAAATTTTTTGAGTGGATTTAAGTTCAAATAAGTTTATAAAAGGGACCGATCCCAAATTTCCCTAAATTTATTTACACGGACAAAGTTTGGAAGTTTCTTTGGCCTCCCAATGTCAAAGTACTTCATTTGAAGACTAGCCGGGGGGGGAGAGGGGAACTATTTGTGGATTTGGATTCAAAGCTTGTTTATTGAATAAAATATTATAATATTTAACTCGAGACTAATTGACAACGATAATAAAACTTTGTAAACTCACACCAATTTACGAAATATTACTATAATCGAAGTTAGACAAGATCTAGTTTTCCTCACACACATGACCACGTCTTACACATGGAAGGATAAACTGAATAATCAAAACACAAAGTACACATGACACAAACAAAGGAAGAATCAACTGCATGCAAATATATCAATGAGATTGAATCTTATTGCGGTCTCTTAACGTCCAATTTCAATATTAAGTTAAAATACCCAGTTCAAAACTAATTGATAATGGCTTGAAAGGGTTTTTGCATGATTGCCGTGATACAAGATTTTGTACATTATGTTTAGAAACTCTTAGCACA
Source organism: Ilex paraguariensis (assembly GCA_963454935.2). NCBI lineage: Eukaryota > Viridiplantae > Streptophyta > Magnoliopsida > Aquifoliales > Aquifoliaceae > Ilex > Ilex paraguariensis. The sequence continues at coordinate 6,613 of CAUOFW020000126.1, read as the reverse complement.
GACATGCGTGAAAGAAGCACCAATGGGAGAAAATAAGTTCTCGTTGACATTTAACAAAGTACTGTCTCCACACCATATTTACCAAAACTGTCCACAATTTAGAATCTATAGTTTTCATAGCATTTCACACACTATGCTTATAAGCATTGGATATTGTGAGTAGACTTGTATCTTTATCGCACATCATTCTGTAAAGTCCTATAAGGGGGTGAATAAGAATACTCTAAAAATTTTAAACATACTTGCGGGAGTTATATTGTTTAGCTCAAGTCCATTGCTTCTTCAACAGGTTGCTTAGCTACAAAACCTTTGTAATCATCCAAGAATATGGCTACCAACCTTATCTATATTAGTGTAAAGTCAAACATAAAAAGCAATATACAACACCGGTACTTCAAGGGTGTTTTTCCATTCAAAGAGGTTCCATATTTTGTCATTGCTGTTCCATATGGTATCAGAGCCTTTCAGAACCTCTTGAACAATGGCTTCTCTTTCAAAAACTACTTGATTTGGAGGAGTCAAATACTGTACTTAGTTAATGGAGAAGATCTCCTTGACAATCTCACCAACACTACAGAAATTCCAAAATAAAAAATCACCTTAGCAGAGGGAGTGGAAAAGAGTAACCCAGTCTTTCATTCATAAATGAAGACGGATCGACTACTCAAGAGTTTAATGTATGATATTGTCTCAGAAAACATTCTCAGTCTGATAATTGGGATGGATACAACAATTGAGGTATAGAAACAAGGAAGTGAGGAGTGAAGGACCCCGCGGGGCCTTTCTAAAGTTTGACCCACACAGGGCCAGGGGAAAAGAAAAGGGAGGGGGATAAGGGAAGCCTTAGACCTTCTCCCTGGTTCTCTTGTTTATCCCATCCATTTACATGTCTTTGTTTTTTTCATGTTCTGGATCCTAGTTTAGATAAATTAAGTCATAGGTCTCGCAAATGAATCTTTGTCGATTATTCCAGTTCTTAGAAGGGATGGTTGTGTTAGGATACCTTGAACAATAAAAAATATGTTTCTATGTATGTCACATTCTTTGAGGACATACCTTACGTTTCTTATTAAGGAAAGTAGTCTAAAACAAAGTTTTGCTTCTACATTCGAAGAACGCGGATTTAATCTTTATAGAGAGCTTCAACGAATTCATAAGGAAAACAACGAGTCTGTGTCTGATTTTTTATCTAGATTCCAACGAATATGTGATGAGCTTGCTGCTATTAAGAACCATTAATTATCTGATTTGGAAAAGGTTAGTTGGGCAACAAGTGGCCTTGGATCAAATTTTGACTGTCTTTTCAATGTTATTATGGCAAAGCCACCCTTTCCTTCTCACTCACATTTTATCCAGTCCTTGACAGGATATGAGACTTGAAATAGGGTATACCCAAGTCAAGATGTTACCAAGGGAAGCACTTGTTGCACAAAAACAAGGCTATGGATGCGGAGGAAACAGCAACATAAACTGATTCGAAGGTGAAAATCAGGCCTTTACTTCAAAAGGTTGTGGTTTCATGCCGACTCCTCAAAACCAAAATCAAGAGTTGAAGAGCACCTTGCAATCTAATCATGACAAAGCCAAATGAATGAAGAGAATTACAATTCTAATGGACGTCGAATTTGTGAAAAATCAAATCATTTCACATTGACTTGCTACCAAATTCCTTCTCAAATATGTAACAAACAGGGCTATAATGCCTTATAGTGTTACAACAGGTATAATCCTACCTTTCAGTCTGAGGAGCCTCGCTGCAATACAAATTTCAAATCCAAGAGATCCTGAGTGGATAACTGATACTGGGGCAACCACACACATGACAGGGAACTCATGTATATTACAAAATCTTCAACCATATTTTGGTTATGCTACCGTAATTGTTGGGAATGGTGATAACCTTCTTATAATACATAATGGTTCTACATGAAGGATCTAGAAGCCTTATCTAGATTTTGTCGTCGGAAAATTTTGTTGCCAGAGTTTTTGCCGTCTAGAATATTTGGGAGCCGTCCATTTTTTTTTGCTAGAAAATCCATACAAATAGAGAGCTTAATAAAATCCAAAATCATTCCAAAAGTTAGTGAGAAAGAAACAGAGGAAGAGAGATTCTGAAGAGGTTTTGAGAGTTTTTTTGTGAAAAATTCTTATATTTATTTCCACAAAGAAATAAAGAATTCTTCTTTATTTATATTATGTTTTTTCTAACCTTGAGTAACCAACAAGTGGTATGAGACTTTGGTTGGGTTGCTGAATTTTTTTTTAACTCACTGCTCTTGGTTCGTACAAGTTCTAAACGAACTCAAAATCAAATTCTGAGCATACCATTGGATTCCCCTCATTGAAAAGAGTTGAACCAATTGGCCTCGCATCAATTCGACATCAAACTCCCTCTCACACTCCTGCCGGAAGTTCACCAATGTTCTACCAGTCGCCCGAGAAGACTGCCAGAGTTTATCGAAGTTTCTATCAAAAGTTCGCGAAAAAATTGTCGGATCGGTGACTGAAGGAAGGTTGAAGACGACAGAATATTTCAGCACCGTTAGAGAATATTTCATCAAGAATATTCTATTAGGTTTACCAAAACCTTTCTGAGCCACTTCTAAGCTTTTGTTTCGGTGAACCATGACTCTTTCCTAGCTATTTCAATCGTTCTGGACTCAATGGTGCACCTCGTTTTGCAAATTCAGGCCCCAAAATTTTTGATCAAGACATTGAGAGCATAAAAACACAAAAATGTCCATGGAGAAATCAATGTCAGGAGCCATGATCAAACTCAATGCCTCCAATTACACACACTGGAGACCTCGGATGAAAGATCTCTTTAGCTGTAAGACGTGTATGATTTTTTAGAGGTAAAATGTGTAAATTTAGATCAGATAAAAGAAATAGTGTAGAAGAAACTGAACAGCAAAAGCATCAGTTAAATCAAGCAATGGATTGACGATAGTGTATTCCATCATGTTGCCCAAGAGACTAATGTCTATGTTCTCTAAAAGAAGCTGGAAGACATGTACCAGGCCAAAACAACTTGGAATAAAGCCTTTTGATATGGTGTTGGTGAATCCGAAATTAAAAGGTTAAACTTGAATTGCCGAGCACACGAGTGAGTTCCTGAAGCTTGGTAAATCAATTATCATCAGTAGAGTTCAAGTTGGGGATGAAAAACAAACCCTCCTACTTCTCAATTCTCTACTAGACAGATAGGATACGTTGGTAGTCTTTCTCAGCAATTTGGCTTTGAGAGGCAAACTTATCATGTCAATGGTTAAAAATGCCCTATTCAATGAGGAGGCAAGTAGAAAGATGCCGGCCTTGACCAATCAAATATTCTTGTCACTAAGAGTAGAGACAACAACAAGGAGGTAGTTGAGACAAGGGAAAGGAAGGAGTAAAAGTAGGGAATGTCACAAAATCTAAGGAGATCAAATGGTGGTGGAAGACCCATATACAAGTGTTACCATTGTGGCATATAGGGACACATGAAGAAAAATTGCCACAAGTAACTACGAGAGCAAGGCCAAGACAGTAATCAGCCAAAAAAACATGACGGAGAGATGCCAGTCACTTTATTAGGGGATATAGTCATTCTTTCTGTCAATAAGGAGACATGCCTTCATGTTTCTAGCCATGATGCTGAGTTGGTAGTAGATACTGCAACTTCTTATCATGCTACTTCTCACAACGATTTTTTCTTGACATACAAAGCCAGAGATTTTGGTATGGTGAAGTTGGAAAATACTAATTCTTTCAAGATCGTCGGAATTGGTGATATTTAGATAAAAACAAATGCTAGTTGTACATTGGTATTGAAGGATGTCTGACATGTGCCCGACTTTTATTAAATCTATTTTCTAGGATAGCTCTTGATAGACAGGGTTACAATAACCACTTCGACAATAACACATGGAAACTCACGAAAAGTGTCATGGTTGTCACCCAAGGACATATTTGTGGCACACTTTACAAGACCCATTTGAAGGTTTGCTCAGATAACCTAAATGCAGTTGAAAATGAGGCTTCATCAAATTTGTGGCATCAAAGACTCGGTCACATGGGGGAAAGGATTGTTTGTCTTATCAAAGAAGGATCTCATCACAGTTGTCAAACTTGTTGCTCTAAATCCTTGCGAACATTGCTTGTTTGGTAAACAACATCGAGTCTCATTCAACTCCTCTATGAAGAGGAGATCAGAGTTGTTAAGTCTGGCACACTCATGTTTGTGGTCCTTTGGAGGTGGAATCATTAGGCGGCAATAGATATTTTATGATGTTTACTAATGATGCTTCACGCAAGGTGTGGGTGTACTTCCTAAAGACAAAAGACCAAGTACTCAAATGCTTCAAATGTTCCATGACATGGTAGAGTGGGAAATAGGAAAGAAGCCGAAATGTCTCCAAACACACTATGGATGCAAATACACTTTTCGAGAGTTCAAAGAATACTATGGTAATTACGGTATCAAACATGAGAAGACGATTCCACGTACAACACATAATGGTGTAGTAGAGAGGATAAATTGAACCATTGTAGAAAGAGTCTGATACATGCTTAGTATTGCAAAGCTACCGAAATCATTCAGGGGTGAAGTTGTTCGTGCTACTTGTTATCTAATAAACAGATCACCACTAGTACCATTGAATTTTGATATTCCATAAAAGGTGTGGTCTAGTAGGAACCACTCCTATTCCCACTTAAGAATATTTGGGTGCAAGACATTTGCACATGTATACAAGGAGTAGAGACAGAACCTTGATGTCAAGACCACTCTGTGCATTTTTATAGGCTACGAGATGAAGAATTAGAATACATATTGTGGATCCCAAAGGCTAAAAAGATCATCAAGAGCAGAGACATGGTGTTCCATGAAAACCAGTTGAATGAGGGATTTTGAAAATCCCACAAAGTCTAATAGTTCTAGTTCCACTGCACATGACATTGTTCCAGACCCTGTATCGTTACAGTTCACCACAGATAATGATGAAGCACAAGATGAAGCTCTAGAATCAAAACAACATAATGAAGGTGTTGAGTAAGGGGAGTTGCAACCCCTCCACCAGATGCTGTAGGACCATCACATTAATCAGATGATGGTATACCTCATATTGCTAATGAGCCTCAATCACGAAGATCTAAAAGAGGACGTATTTCATCAAGTAGATAGCCAGAGTTAGACTATATTTTGCTTACTGATGAGGATGAGCCGGAGTGATTCTATGAAGCACAAGTTCAAATAGATAAAGACAAATGGATGCAAGCAATGTAAGATGAGATGAATTCCTTGTAGAAAAATCAAACCTATGAGCTAGTGAAGCTTCTAAAAGGCAAGAAGTACTAAGAAATAAATAGGTGTTCAAGCTGAGCGAAAAACTGATGAATTATAAGGTTTGATTGGTCGTTAAAAGATTCCAACACAAGGAAAGAATTGATTTTGACAAGATTTTCTCACCAGTTGGTAAGATGACATCAATTCGAGTCATTCTCGAAGTAGTAGCCAGTTTAAAGTTAGAACTTGAACAAATAGATGTGAAAACAACATTTTTTCATGGAGATATGAATAAAGAAATCTATATGGAACAACTAAAAGGTTTTGAAGTTCTAGTAAAGAAAAATCTAGTCTGTAATTTCAGGAAGAGTCTGTACGGCCTCAAGCAAGCTCCAAGACAGTGGTATAAGAATTTTGACTCATTCACGATGGGTTAAGGCTACAAGAGGGCTATTGCAGATCAGTGTATTTATGTTCAGAGATTCTCGAATGGAAATTTCGTTGCACTCCTACTTTATGTTGACAACATGTTGATCAAAAAAATGATGCCACAAAGATTAGTCAATTAAAGAAGGAATTGTCCAAGTCCTTTGACATGAAGGACTTAGGGCCAGCTCAGCAGATACTAGGCATGAAGATTGCTCGTGATAAAAAAAAACTAAGAAATTATAGCTATCACAGGAGAAATACGTTGAACAAATGATCTAGAGGTTCAACATGGATACTGCCAGCCAGACAACATCTCACTAGCTAATCATTTCAAGTTGAGCAAGATTTTTGTCCCTCATCAAAGAAAGAGATAAATATATGGCAAAGATTCTCTACTCTTCAACAATTAAGAGTCTAATGTACTCAATGATGTGTACTTGGGCCATAAATTGCCCATGCAATGGGCATGGTAAGCAGATTTCTTTCCAATCCAGGGAAAGAACATTGGAGGTGGTTAAATGGATTCTCAGATAACTTAAGGGTACATCAAAGATATGCTTGTGTTACGAGGGAGTTTAACTAGTTTTGGAAGGCTATACAGATTCAGATATGGCAGGAGATCTTGATGGTAGAAAATCTACATCATGATTTCTCTACATTTTTGGAGGGAGGGCTATGTTATGGCAGTCAAAGTTTGCAGAAGTGCATTGCTTTATCCACGACAAAGACAAAGTATTTGCTGCAGTGGAAGTTGGTAAAGAAATGTTGTGGTTAAACGGTTTTCTCCCAAGAACTAGATATTAAGCAGAAGGAATACAAGGTGCATTGTGATAGTCAAAGTGCTCTAGTCTTAGGCAAGAACTCCATGTACCATTCCCGAACAAAGCATATTGATATTCGACTATCATTGGATAAAAC